>JADLZK010012074.1:0-92339 GCA_015847255.1 Hyparrhenia diplandra | reverse complement strand
TTTTTCTACAAACTCAACTAAACAAACCGATTAGTATAAAAACACGGGCGTAAAAGCGGTTTTGCACTAGCTCTAGTGGTCTTGCAAGCCTTCTAGTGACAAGACTAAATATATCTATGATCTTTAATCCACACAAGGTCTATGTCACTACTCTAGCTAATGAGCAATCCTAATATGGTCCTTATGCTAGCAAGAACAACTACACAAAGCAAGTGCTAGCTCTCTACTCAAGGTAAACTAAGAAAGTAATGCAAGGGTGAGAAGCTTGTTATACCGACGTGTAGAGGATGTCAACCAATCACCGGAAGAAGAAAAGCTATCAATCACACGAAGGTGATGATCCACACACCGAGACAATGAACAAGTCGATTTGTTCACCCCGAGTTCACTTGTACACCGACAAGCTAGTCTCCTAAGTTGTCTTGACTCAACACAAGGATGGTGTTTGAGCTAGGCGGTGCCCTTGCTAGCCTCAACACACCACTCAACAAGTGTGGTACCCAAGACACGAGCAATGTATTCCTTGCACTTTGTCTTCCCCGACGAGGAGTGCGTGATCCTCTCACAATTTCGCCCCGGAGGTGGCCAAGAAACAATCACCAAATCTTGCCAACGCCTCCACCAAGTCACCAAGCCGGCTTAGGAGCGGTGTCTTCAAGAGAAACGGAAACCCACCGCTCACAACGATCCCCAAGTGCCTCTAGATACAAGAACACAAAGCAAAGCACTAGGATCAACTATTCTCTCAAGAATGGAGCTCACAAGCAAGAATGAGAGTGAGAGGGAGTTGTTGCTTCGGCTCTAGGATGTTAGAAGTGATTCAAATGACCAAGAGAGGGAGCAATGGCCGGCCAAGGGGTATAATAGGCTCCACCAAAAATAGGAGCCGTTGGGGAGGAACATGTCACAATTCTGGCGGGCGGCCGGGATACACGCCGGCCGGACTCATGCATGAGTCCGGTCGATGAGTCCGGTCACTACCGACAAAACCCAACATGCCAAAATTAGAACCCCCTCGCATCGCGTCGTCCGTCATGCTTCCGGTGCATGCGTCCCGTCCACTCCCCGAGCAACCCCAGAAAACATGCTCTGTTCTTTTGACCGAACCACACCTGCGGTCGCGTCCCCGGCCGATTTTGCATGCTTCCTGGTCACGAAGTCCGGCATGCGTCCGGGCCGCCTTTGAGCCACGAAAAATCGTCGTTGTGTTGTCGTTTCTTCGCCTTTGCTCCAAACCGACTTCCGTCACTTATTCCTTGTTGCCGACACGTCGAAGAACACCCCGACACCATGTGTTAGCATTTTCAAAAACATTTTTCGACAAGGACGGAGTTAGCTCTTTAGGTTAGAATGCATGCATATGAATTTTGAACCTAAAGGCACATGAGGACCGATATGTACGATAAGTTTCCCTCTTTATAGTACGGCTTATCGATCCTATAATCACCCACACCCTCTATGGTGTCTTGGTTGTGAAATCAAAAACCCTATGGTTATACCTTTGCCTTGGGGTCAATTGATCTCCGAAACTCCACCAAGTTGCATGCTTGATCATCTTTTGGATCACCTCGATCCATCCTCCATGATCACAAAGCACCAACTCCGCACGACGACCAATCTCCAATCTAATCAAACACTTAGCATCAAGAGATTAGTCCTTAGGTGTCACTAATTAGCCAAAACCAAACTAGAGATCTTCAGTGGGGTGGCCGGCGGGAGGTGTGAGTTGGCGAAGCTCTAGGGCGATAGGGTCAGACCATTGGGTGCTGAGGGAAGGTGGGGGAACCGCTTGCCAGCGGTGGCTGGACAAGATCCAAGGATGGTGAGGGTGATTTGGCAAGCGTGAGCCTGATGGAAGCCGCGACGACGTGTCAATAGTCCTCGACTCTTTGCGTTAGTGTCCCAAGAGCGGTTGGGCGTTGCCGCGTGGCCTAAGGGCTAAGGCCACTTGTATTTGTTGGGACCTTGGAAACGATCGCAACCCAGTCCCAAGAGGCAGGCCCATGAGTGAGATTCCCCACCTCCGCGTGTCCTCGTCTCGAACTGTACCAAAGCAAGCAAGCAGCGTTGCCATCGCCTTTAACCTTGGCATCACGCCGTCGTCACATGCCAGCTTCAGGAGCTGGGTAAGGGGTTCTCGGCCATAGGGACCTAGAGCGGCCACCGTATCTCGCCCTAGTGGTGGGTCCATCTGCCTTTGCCTACGTGGACCATAGGAATAAGGTTGTGCATAGGATTGAGAGTATCTAGTACTATGGTTGGCAAAGAAATAATCTTATGGGCTTAGAGCATCCCAACAAGGTTGTTCTCGCTAGCTATTTTGCCTACGTGGACAAAGAGAATGTAAAAAGTCAGTGTACTCAGCTCGCAGTCCCCGATGCACGACCATCTCTTTGGCTGCACTGCCCACCCCGTACTAGGTGTATATGCTGTCCGACTAGACGTTTTTTTCTCTTTGTTTTTACTAGGAAATATGCCTGTGCGTTGCTACGGGTGAATGGGTGAAAATTGTTTTGTTTCTTCCTGACATTTTCTCTAATGGAATTGGGACCTATTTGTCGAGTTTTTAATTCTATTTTATCTTTCTCTCTATCCTTATCTTTTCGCCCCCAACAACGCATGTGCCGCTCAGCCAGCGTGCTTCCTTGAGCATGGCGCACCCCGCCTGTCGCCGCACACTTTCGAACAAAAGCGAACTCGGCGGGTCACCCCATCCATTAGCTGGCCGCCATGCGCCCCGTGCCTCCTCCTCTGCGGTGGCGAGGGGCCGGCCGTAGAGCTCACGCGGGACGCCGCCTAGTGCCTCCCTTCGCACGACTATGCCGGGGCTTGATCTCTCCGGCCGAGCACGGCGGCGCTAAGGGAGGTTCTCGCGGTGGTGGGCAACACGGTGCTAGGGACGGTGTTCGTGCTCACATTGTTCTTGGTTGGGGTCGAGCACGACGGCAAGCTCATGCTTCATCCTCGACTCAACAATTCCCATGAGTCTGCTTCTTCCTTCTTCCTCAATTGCGGCGAGTCCTCGCTCCTCATTCTTATCACGCGCACGCATCTTTGCGCTCGTCCCACCAAAAGGGCTTCCGCTCCGCCCGTGTTTTGTTTTTAGAATATGGAAACATATATACGTTGTATGAGTCCTGACAAGGAAGGAACAGATACGTTTGTAGTATGTAGGCAGAAAGAGTCTGGACAAGGAAAATACGATGCGTGATTAGGCTGGGGACAGATTAATTAGGGGCGAGATTGGCGAGAAATTTTTAGTGTTTTATTATTAGATATAGATTTTTAAAATGGCGGACGATTTAGAACCCTCGTTGAGGACGCCTTTCTAGCCTCTTTGGGTTTGGGTTGCCTATGCATGACATCTAGACTCGATCAAAATTAAGCTCGTTTTGACTTGCATAAATCTCATAGCTGTATAGTCGGGGAAAAAAGCTCATAGTTGTATTCTTCTGACGGTGTAGATTCTAACGATAAATTAATCTTAGTCTTTTATTAGTATCTTTTATTAATGATGATTGGGTGAGCAGATGCCTACTGCTGCCGAGACGGGCTGTGTGTGCCTGTGTCGCTGCCATGCGCACCCAACGAGTCAGTGTCAGCCGGGCACCCAGTAGCAGTGCGGGAGCCGAGACGGGAGGCACTCGCTCGCTGCGCTCGTGACCACACCCACTCGCCGCCGGTGGCCCACGATGGTCACGCTTTGTTGCGCCGCTGGTCCATATCGCGTTGGCGCCTTTGGACTTGGACATGACGGGTGGGCGCGCCGCGTACGGCGACTACGTGATGCCGCCCATCAAGGACGGAACGGAACGGGCCGGCCGACCTCCACCCGCAACAGCACCTCGTTCGTTCGTGCCTCACCGGCCGGGCAGGCCTGGGCCCATTTTCTTTTATGTCCAAGCCCCTTACGAAACCACAACGTTGCTTGGGCCTTGGGGTATCACTAGTTAAACGCCCGCGTTCTTCTGAGATAACTAAATTTTATATAAAAACACATAGATCGCATGATAAGATATCAATACTATAAAATTAAATAATGATATTAAAGTGATATTTAATCTAAATAAGTTTTGTGAAAGTAACATAATCAATCATGGATATCACGGGTTTTTAAACTCTATTTTATGGGCTTCTTCGTAATTGCCTAAGATAATATTATCAAGGACCTCATGTATACATACTTGACCATTGGTGCGGGTGCGGAGGCCAGAGAGACCGCACCTTTCAAATTTGCGTGCGAAAAGGCCAGAGAGACCTCACCTTCCAAATTTGCGTACGGGTGGGGAGTGCATGATTGATCGCACCTTCCAAATTTGCATGGGCGTGGGGAGGGCGTGATTGATCGCACCTTCCAAGTTCACATGGGTGGAGAGGATCGCACCTTCCAAATTTACGTGCGGGTAGGGAGGGTATGATTGATCGCACATTCCAAATTTGCATGGGCGTGGAGAGGGTGTGATTTATCGCACCTTCCAAAATTCGCATGGCTAGAGAGGATCGCCTTTGTCCCAAATTTGTGTGCGGGTGTGGAGGGCGTGATTGATCGCACCTTCTAAATTCGCTTGGGCATGGGGAGGGGTGCATGCAGATCTTTTTTATTTTAGTTTCCTAATTTTCTCTCACGGAAGCTTAAAAAGGAAAAAAACCCCCTTCGATCGAGAGGAGAATGGGTGCTTTGTGGGATTTTTTTTTTTTTTCGTCCCTAGATTTTCTACTTCTATTTACAAACGGGTGGAAGAGCAGGAGTCACGTTTTCCTTCCTATTTTTTTATCGCAACAACCAACGTACATGGTTAATTCCTTCCTTTTTATTGTGTGATTAATTATTTCCTTTACTGCGTGGTTAATTCCTTCCTTTATGAGGTAACATGGACGATTTGTTTTTTTTTCCTTCCTTTATTGCATGGTTAATTTTTCCTTTATTATGTGGTTAATTCCTTCCTTTATTAGGTCTCATGGGCGATTCGTTTCCTTTTTTCCCTTCGGGTTCGCATGGGATGGCGGTTGGGCAGACTCAAAGTGAATGTCGCACCAAAAAAATGCCCCTCTTTGTTCTTTTTATGTTGTAGAGATTCTTAGTAAAAACTCAGTTTATACTAGTAAATAAATAAATTTGTTAGAAGATCGTGTTTTACCAAGATGAATTACATACCCTGCTTCCTCTCGGTCGCGTCTCTAATTGCTCTCATTCAGTTCTCAGCCGTAGTGGTATGTGCTTGTTCGATCATGTATGGGGCAAATCAATATTTTTTTTTTTCAGTGCTATGTGACAAAAGGTTATTTGGATTTTTAAGAGGCCTTAGACTGAGATAAGATTTAAACAAAACTACATGTTTGGTTTGCAGCCAAAATTTGTCATGTCAAAGATTTTGAAAACAAAGCTAGACCAAAAAAAAAAAAAAAATTTTTATCTTAAATTCAGTTTGCTTAACTTGTACCTAGTAGCTCCTAGTCTTTTTGTTTTCTTTCTCCTGTTTGTTTTTTGAACTCTGTTCCTTTTAGTATACCCTAATTTTGAAAGAGTATACTAGGCATTTGACACTTCTAGATTCATATATAGCTTTAACTAATATAAGCTCCTTTTTCTAAAACAAAACAATCACGACTCTCATCTCTAAGGGCCTGTTTTGGAACGCATGAATCAAAAACACAGAATAGGAAAAATACGAAATGGGATGAGTGTGTAGTGGTAAAAACAGAGGAAATGAAAAACATAGGAAATAACTAAGAATGGGTGTTTGGAGCATAGGAATCCATAACACAGGAATTATAAGATTGTGAATGATAAAGAGCCATTATTAATGATAGAGTCATTTAGTGCTTAATGAAATGATATACTGTGTTAGTTGCACTTTTTTTTTTCCATGACTCACATGTGGAGCCACTAAACCATGTTGCTGCTGTTGGGGTCAAATAAAAATCTGGGCAACATCTTTCTCCACGCTACGTACGTACTAGTTTCCTCCGTTCCACAATACTTCTGCAATTTATTAACTTATATAAACTATATTTGATCGCTTTCGTCTTATTCAAATTTTTTATATAAATTATAAAACAAACAAAACGTCATTACAATATCTTTAGTGATGTAATAAGTCATAACAAAAGTGGTAATATTTATTAAAAAAAGTTGAATAAGACGAGAGGTCAAACACGCTTTTATATGAGTCAAAAGAATTGCAGTATTGTGGAACGGAGGGAGTACCACATTAGTAGTTACCTGGCTCTTTGTTACGATTGTGGGACCCATGCACTTACTCATCCACCTGCTTTTGACAGTAGACAACCATGCATCAGATGAACTATTACTGTGGTCACCTCGGGCTTCAGCGAAGGAAACAGAACAAGAGATTGGAGTGGAGTTTTGCTTTCCCGTGAAATTGCAAAGAAGCTACAGTATTCCATAGGAAAGGAAAGTTTATTTTCCTGTGTTCCAAACGCTTTCCTATCCTCCCATCCCTCTGTTTTTGTTTCCTTTGATTTTCCTGCAAAAAATACTTCGTTCCAAACGGCCCCTAATAAGGTTCAGTCTGGCACAAAAAGCTTCTCCTACATCCACAAAAGATGTTTTTCTCCAACATGTCAATCGTAAATTTGATTTTCTAACAAAAACGTTAACACATTTTAAGGAAAAAAAGACTACTCTACTCCCTCCGTCCCTTATTAGATGTCGCTATAGTAGTGCGTCTTGGCCAAACTTTCTCAACTTTTGACTAGGTTTGTAGAAAATACGTGCAACATTTATATTTTTAAATAAATTTGTTAAAAAACTAGACTTAAAGATCTTTCCGATGATACTAATTACTTAGCATAAATATTTATATATTTTGAAAAAATAATCGCCGGCGGTTAAAACGTGGATTTTTGGGAAGCGAAATGACATCTATTTAGGGGACAGAGGAGTACTACATTAGGCGTGCAACACGTGACAAACGACAAAAGATGTAATACACGGTAGCCTGTCTCATCATCATCCATCCATCCATCTGACGAGGGGCACGTGCTCGCCACACACCCCAAATCCTCACCACGCGCCGGCCTCCCCGACGTGTCGACTCCCTCCTTGATGCACCGAACCAGCAACGACTTTTCCAGTCCCCTCCCAGTCCCACCAAACCAATCCAGCCTCACCAACCGAGAGCCATGGCGTCCCCGTTCTGCGCCGCTGCCGCCGCGTGCCGCCTCGCCGTCCCCGCCCCGTCCCTTCCCACCGCGCGGGCGCCCAGGCCCCGGCTCGGCCTGGTGGCGGTGCGCGCGGAGGCGGGCGGCGGGATAAACCCGGCCATCCGGAAGGAGGAGGACAAGGTGGTCGACACCGTGCTCACCGGCGAGCTCGCCAAGCCGCTCACCGCCTACTGCAGGTACGGCCAGATCTCGTGGGGTTAATTCCCGTTCTCCTGCATGTCATTTCAGTATGCGCCGATCGAGGGAGGGGCCGGGGGAGTGGGGGACGGAGGATACGAGCAGAGGATATGCTGTACTGTGATTTAGATCAGTAATTTAACCGCATTTCTAATTGCAATGTGGAATTTCTGCCTGCAATTTCACACTCCTGTTTTCAAAACGCACCTAAACATTTGTCCGTGCATGCTAACCTTTATATCGTCGAGGCAACGTGTTCAACTCAACCTCAAGTCTCAAACAATGTGTTCCCACGGTAATTCTAACAAGAGGTCAATAGCTAAAAAGCCCAGAACTCAAGAGCAGCTCTTGTTAATACTAAATACTAATATATAAACGGAGATACAGATGCTGCTTTCAGTTATGCGTGTTATGGATAGCCATTCTATGATTTACAGAATACTTCAAGCCACAGCACTTTGACTCTTTTGAATATATAAAAGACCTGGTGCTACTGATCCTAATAGCAGCTCATCATTTCCTTCTCTATAGCCTTGAGAGGAGCTTAAAGAAAACTAGGTTTGAGGAGTTTAAAGAAAACTGCCTTTCAGAAAAAGTACATAGAACCTTCTACCCATACTACTTCTGAATTTGTTATATTAAACTGTCGATGCAACTATGCAAGGAGCTGAGGAGGCAAGGAAGAACTAAGCTAAAGGTAGTAGTTTCCCTGTGATCGAGTAATCTCTTTTTATGCTCTGCTTCGTGGTCCTTGGATCAGAGATACTGTGCCACAGAGCACAGTAAATTGTATCATGTACAATACGAAGGAGGTAATAAAAAGAATATGGACCATTTGGCTGGAGTTAAATATCTCTGCGAACGAGCGAAATTGTAGCCATATGAATGATTTATTGAGTTATATACTATATCGAATTATGACCTAACACACTAACAGCAGAAGAACTTGCAGTGACACCATATCCAATTCTAGATGTCAGCCAATTAGAATATTTTCCAGTGGAAAACAATTCAAACAAAATCCCTGTGTTATAAGTAGGGGTCAGACATAGGAAATTTACACATCCCACAGACTAAGAATGCTCACAATATTACCATTATCGATATCAAGCATGTGCTTATTTTGATCCCACCTATGTGACCTATCTGTACACGAGCAGGTATCTGGTACAAATCTGCATAATTACAACCCAATTAATCATCGATACTTTAACACAGGTTGATTGGATTTATACTGCAGAGTACAGATGCATGCATGTGCAGAGTTTTGAATGGTTTTAGCCAATTGGAGTACAAATTTCATAATTAATTTTGAGCATTGCATTACTCACCGTTTCAAACTGTTCTGACTTGATTGCTTTATGATAATTATAAGGTGTTGGAGATCAGGAACATTCCCACTGTGCGATGGATCCCATGTGAAGCACAACAAAGCAACCGGTGATAATGTGGGCCCCTGCTCGTTAAGAAGTAGATTTGGTTTCCTTTGAGTTTTGCCCTAGTGTCATGTTTAGCGTTGAGCTGAACACTATCTGTATGCCATGATAAACCATCACGACGCATGGATCCTTCAATCAGAATAAAGTAAGCTGCTCATGTTAACAAGACTCAGCTTCATGATTGTGGGAAGCGTTAGTGACAGGTGATACTTGTAGTGAGATGTATGAACATCGGGAAAATATTTAATTCTCTGTGATGAACAATGAAGTCATGAGCTTATGATTTGCCGTGGTCCTTCAGATATATTGTGGTTCCATTGGCAGCGAAGTTATGATTCATTGATACAAGCTCTTGATGGTTGCTTTATGAATTTTAAGATCTGACGTCAATATAACTTAATGTCTGTATCTACTAGAATTGTCAGTAGTACAATCGTAGATTGTCCGGACATTTTGTTACGGCAGTTAATAGGGTGTGTTTGGTTGCGTATCTGGCTTGGACACCGTCGGCCAGGTATAACTGATCAACGATGGCAGCCCCAGGCTTATGAAATCGGATGTCTGGGAACACTGCTTGGGCCAGGCGATGCCTGGCGGGCGTAACCAAACAACCCCTTGCTGTTTTCCATCCATAACAAGAGAATGGGAGGAAGAGTCTATGAGCCTGTGTTGGTTCAGCTTATATAGAAAGTGTTTCTGCCAAAAAGCAAAACACTACAGCCTGAAGCTGTTTTACAGAAGCCACTATTTTTGGAGCACCTTAAATCGCTTCCGGCATTCGGTTTATGCTTTTTCAAATGGGTGGAAATAGAGAGATGTTTCACAATTGTTTCAAGGAAGATAAAAAAGGGGTAGGTTTCATAGTTGTTCCAACTTTCAACCAAAAAAACTTACAACCTTCCATAGCATAGCTAACAACTTTTTTATATCTCAGCTCACAACAGTTTTTTTTTCCATATCTTATTACAAGTTACAACCAATCAGACTCTAAGATTTCCTCATGGTGTTGAAGGTAATTACCATTTCAACCATGAAAGGATAATGTTATTTGCTACTAGTAGCATATATCAAAATTGGGGTCATTAGGATGCCTGAGGGACATGCACAAGATTACTTTTCTATATCTTAGCTCACAATGGTAGGTAGTGGTAGAGCCATAAACTTTTTAGGAGTTCGGACGATTTTTACTATGTAAAAAATTACCTAGAAAAAGACAGTGCTCCTCATTGATAAAAAGGAGATTTTCCTTTCTCTATCGATGAGCTCGGCCAGCTAGCTAATAGTGTGGTCGGGCTTCACAAAGATTAGGCTAATTTTTTTTTTTCAAAATCATGCCCCCAGGCGTGTATTGCTTTTAAGAAAAAAAAGAGTTTGATACACAACTTAGTGCGTTCATTGGCGAGTTGTCATAGAACACGGGAAGCAAACACGCTACACACATCACCAGCTCAAACGGTACAACTTCTCGAGTGATGTAACTAAAGGAGGAACAAATTTGCGACTAAATAAGGCCCAAAGAGCTACAACACAAAAGCCAAGATGGGCACGAACTTTGCGCTGCGACCCACTCCTCGCCTTCGCTCTGGATGTCGAGCAAAACCTGCGTCGTCGTTGCGCGTATCCCATCGAACGTCCTTCAATTGCGCTCCTTCCAAATGACCCAGCCAACGAGGAGGACGAGGGAGTCAAAGCCCGCGCGAAGGCTGCTGACACGCGGCGGCGTCGAGACAGCAACCTAGTTACATTGCTTTTGTAGTTTCAAATTATAGTTCATTTTGTTTTTTCTAGATACATTGCTTTTTGTTATGCACCTAGTTATGCACAATGCCTAGATGCATAGCAAAAGAAATGCATGTAGAAAAATCAAAGCGACCTACAATTTGGAACAGTAAAAAGTATTACTTAGGGGTTGCATTGGTACATGTTTGCAAAACTAGGAGGCATATGTCGCAGCTTGCACCTGCTTGTTGCCTTTGGCTTCGGCTCACCGTTTAATGGTTGTTGCCTTTGGCTTCGGCTCACCATTTAAAATGTTTCTTACCTGTAGGCCCTAGTCCCACCTTGCTCTCAGACAACATGCTTTAGGTTGTGATTCGTTAGGTATTATATCCTCCTTAAAGTTTTTAGTTGTCAAGTTAACTCCTGAAACTATCTCTTGGTTCACGTTTACAAATCACTTGCTTCCTCCCAATTTTGATAAAAGTCATGTTCTGCATTGAAATTTTCTGAGGTTATGGATGGCATCATGGCAGCTTGTTACTCCTATGAGTGTTCAACAATTTCGTGGCCTCCCACCTATGCAAATAAGTATAAAATTGTAACATGATAAGGTCAGTTGTTATTTGCTAGATGAAATGAACTTATCAAAAAATTGTACAAGGACAAACAAAATGACAATTTCAATTAACGGGTTCAGTAGTTCTTTGGGTAAAGTGAATCAATAATAGTTTGATCATTAGCACGCGGATATACGCAATTCAAACTGGACCGGCTCGAGCGCCCCCCCACCGGTGACTCAGGGGCGACGGCCACCTCGCCACCGGCCCCGCTCCGGCGTCCCATCCGGCCGCCGCCCGCCTCCCTGCCGGGCGGCGGCGGTCCCACAACGGGCCCCCATTGCGCTGGCCTCCTCTTCCCCTCCCTTTCCCCTCGCTCCCTCTCCTCCAACACTTCCCCTCCGACGACCCGGCGCCCGACGCCAGTGTTCCCCGCCGCCGCCGTCCCCGCGTCGCGGATCCGGCGGGGGCCAACCTGCTTCGGGCCTCTGGGCCACGGATCCGTGCCTCGCCCCTCCCTCTCTGTCGGGCGGCGCTGGGCGGCCGGTGGGGCGCCGACGTCCCTCCGCGCCATGGCCCCTCTCGCCGGCCCCGCCCCTAGCGGGCGCGCCAGTTGCCAGCGCGTCTCCGCGTCGTCGTCGTCGCCGGGGACGTCGGCTGGGAGCACGGGCTCGGGTCGCGCGGCCACTTGGGTCGCCAGCGGTGCTCCTCTGGGCGCGAGCGCCTAGAGCGCCGACGTGGCGGGGCCTCCCCCAACGGCGACGGATCCGGCGGCGGGGTGGGCCTGGGGCGTGCGCCGTCCGCTGCCGCCGGCCGGCCATGTCTGGCGGGGTGATGCCCCTCCCCCCGGCCAGCGCGCCCCGCCCCTCCTCCCCCCCGGCCGGGCGGGCGCGCCCAAATCTGCGTTTGCGCGTTCCCCGGTGGTTTGGCGCCACCGGAGGTGCTGCGGGCGGGCCTTGGCGGGTCGGACTCTCTGGGCGTCGGCGCCCTCGCTCCGCGTCCCCGGCCTCGCGCAGATCGGCCGCTTCCCGGCCCGGGCGCGGTGCCCCGGCTCGTGCTGCTCTTGAAGGGGCGAAGCTCACCCGACCACGGCGCCAGATGATGATGGTGACGCTCCGCGCGCCACACACCCCCCTTGGGGGCGTCGTCGACTTCCACATTCTATAGCACTCGCGGTGCCCGACGTTTGAGGTCCTACTTCCATGTCGTCATAGTTGCGGTGGTGGCTCCTCCGTGGTGGTGGGGCCGAGTTGGTGCGGCATGTGCCGAGGCTTCATGGTGGCGCTTCGGACCTGCCGGGTCACCTCACCGGCACGGGTGACGGAAGTTGGGTGCATGCGTTCGTCGGCGATTCGCGGGTCGCCGACCCGTTGCTCCTCCGTCTTCGCCGGTTTGGTCGCCTAACTCGCTCCTATTTGCGCTTCATGTTGCTCCTCTCCCGGTGTGTCTAGCTAGCGGTTGTTGTAGCTCTAGGCGTCGTCGTTCCGGCGGGTTCTTTGCCGCCAAGGTGTTTTTTTCGGCGGATGCTTTGCCGCCGTGTCGCCGCCAAGGCGGATGCTTTGTCCGGCGCGGTCGCTTGGCGGATGCTTTGCCGCCGTGTCTTTCACGAGCCTGCGTTTCCGCTGTGCGTTGCCGCCGAGGTCGCGGTCATGTCCAAGCCAGATGCTTTGTCGCCGAGGTGCTCTTCGTTGTCTGGGCAGTGCTTTGCCGCCATGTGGCTTGGGCGGATGCTTTGCCGCCGTGTTTCTTTCACGAGCCCGCTTTTCGGTGTGCGCTTTGCGGCGAGGTCACGGCCGTGTCGGCGGATGCTGCGCCGAGGTGCTCTTCCTAGCTTGGGCGGATGCTTGGCGCCATGTTTCTTTTACGAGCTTGCGTTTCCGGCGTGTGCGATGCCGCCGAGGTCGCGGTCGTTCCCGGCGGATGCTTTGCCGCCGAGGTGGTTCTGTGGACGCTTTGCCACCAAGTTGTAGCGGATGCTTTGCCGCTGTTGTCGCCCGTTGCCTCCGAACGCTAGCTACCTACCCGTTGAGCTTTTGGTTGTAATAGGGTCGGGTTCTCGAGGTTGTTAGTTGGAGGGTCCGCCCCACCCCCCTACATTTTCATTTCTTGCTTGTTTGTTTGTGCCTGTGTGTTTCGTGAGTAATCTGCGGATTACTTATGCGTTTCATTTGTAATTTCTAACTTCCCTTAATGAAGTACGTGCCAATGGCACGCTTTCGAAAAAAACCAATTATAGTTTAGGGTGAGTAAAGATGAAGTTATCAAAGTGGGGTCATTTCCGTTTAGATACTTAGGACTTCCTATGCACCATAGAAATAATGAATAAGGATTGGAAACATGTTGAAGAAAGATTTCAAAAGAGACTAAGTTGTTGGAGGAGTAAGATGTTGTCTCAGACGCTGGAGGCTTGTTTTACTTAACTCTGTTTTGAGTAGTTTTTCTATGTTCATGATGTCCTTCTTTGAAATATCTAGAGGTGTCTTGAAAAGATTGGATTATTTTAGATCATGGTTTTTTTTTTTTTTTTTTTTTTTTTTTTTTTTTTTTGGTAGAGTGACGAACACAAGAAAAAAATATAGATTGACTAAGTGGGAGGTGGTATGCACACCAAAAGACCAAGGTGGGTTGGGAGTCCTAACTTTGGATACTCACAATAAATGTCTCCTAAGCAAATGGATTTTTAATCTGATGAATGGAGATGAGGTCTCGCAACAATTACTTAGGAATAAATACCTAAAAGACAAAACTTTGACACAGGTTCAATAAATGTCTGGGGACTCTCAATTCTGGGCTGGCCTCATGAAGGTCAAGGGGGAGTTCCTTTGGGCAAGTTTGATCTAGGTGACGGGTCACAAGTGCGTTTTTGGGAGGACTCGTGGATAACACCATGTCCTCTATCGTTCTTTCCTGCACCATTTAATATTGTAAGGAAAAAAGGTGTGTCTGTACGATCGGTAATGTCTACAACACCGCTAAATGTAGCTTTTAGGAGATCTCTGGTGGGTGCTAATTTGCAAGTATGGTATGATGTGGTAGCTATGGTTGCAGATGTACAACTAAGAAACCAAAGATACCGCTTTGTGTGGGGGTTACATCCGAATGGGTTGTTTACAGTTAAATCCATGTATAGATCATTATTAGGAGTAGAAGCCTTACCGTATAACACCCTAATATGAAAACTTAAACTACCTCTCAAAATCAAAGTCTTCATGTGGTATTTATATAAGGGAGTAATCTTAACAAAAGATAATTTAACACGACGACAGTGGGCAAGGAGATAGGAGATGTTGTTTCGTTTCTTCATACGAGTCAATACAACATTTATTCTTTTGACTGCCACTTTGCTATTTTTATTTGGAGAACTGTTCATGTTTCATTTAATTTAAGACCTCCAACTATTGTACAGAATTTGTTTACAGGCTGTTGAAAGGAATAAACTGGAAGCTGAAATCTCAGATTCTTGTGGGTGCAAGTGCAATCTATTGGGCCATATGGTTAACTCGAAATGACATCGTGTTTGACAAGGTCTTAGCACCATCTTATTTGCAGGTTATCTTTAAGGGAATTTACTGGACCTGTTTCTGGTCTATGTTACGAAAAGAGGAGGATAGTCGCGATGGAGGTGTTTGCAAGACATGACCGGAGATTTAGTAATAGACTTGCTTCTCAGTAGTGGCTTTTGTAAATACTTTTGGTGCTCGCTATGGCTCAAAACTTTATTTTTGAGATTCCTTAGAACGTTATACTCTTGTTTGTAATAATGAACAGCCATATGCATTGATCGATGCGTAAGCTGGAATATTAATATATTCCCTTTTCTAAAAAAAAAAATCCTTTTGAGATGATTAGATATGGGAGAGCTATTTGATAATTGGCTGTTTCTCTATTCCCCTACATCCTTCTATTTTATATCTCCTCTCTTTGACTTTTTTTTATTTCTCCTATTTAGGCGTTATGGTTTCACTTTTGTGATTTCATTTTTTTATCTCCAAGTTAGGGGTTAGGGTTTGGGTTGGAGGTCTACTAGAGTACACTTGTGTTTTGCTAAAAGAACTCTTCGAATGAAACCCTAGTAAAAAAGAACACATAAAGTTTCTACTTTGATAGAAAGGAAAACATTCAATGGTGCCATGGAATCGTCAAGCTGTATGTTTACCTTCTGTGACTTTTTTATGATGAAGCTCGGTTGGAGCCAATGAGTTTATCAGATCCTGCACGTTCCAGAATCCATAGACCTCGTACGATGTTGCAAATTTTCTCAATAAAGCTGCCTAAACTTCGTGTGGATGGTGGCTTGGTAGAGTTGTATGGATATATAGCACTGAGGGATATGCTTTGGATCCATTGCTTAATTATGTCATGAGTTTTAGTAGGGATGATCCCATCATTATGGAGCAGGTGCACATCAATAATTATTTACCATTATTTTAAATCAATTACTTTGTTCATTTCATTAACTGTGGCGGTTATTTTTTATTAACCGTGACAGTTTTTTATATAAAAACCCGCCCACGAGTAATGCGGCCCAACCACCTAACCCATTGGGCCGACCTCAGCCCATTAACACGTGATGCATATATAATGGCGGTACTCTCAGAAACCCTAACTCTCCACTCTCCCACTCCTCAGCCTCTCTCTCGGTCCTCTCTCCCTCTCTCTCTCGGTCCTCTCTCCCTCTCTCTCGGTCCAGGCGAGAGCACGGCGGCGCGCTTTAATGTCGTCGTCTGAAACGGTCTCCCTCCCCCTCCGCAACGCTGGGAGCGCGGCTGGCCGCCAGCCCGCCGACAAAGCACAACTGCCACTGCCTGTCTCCGCTCAAGCACAAGCATGGTTTCATCCTCGCGGCTCCCGGCGACCTTCACCCACGCGGCTCCTGGTGGTGGAGTGGCCCCAGCCATGGTCGGACCGGTGCCGACAGATCTCCCTCTCGTGCAACCATCCACCAACCCGCTAGTGCTCGGGGTCCTCCATAGTGGCGCGTTGGCATAGATCCATCCTTCCTATGAGTGGTCCCTGCCAGTGCTCGGGCGCCTCCGCCATCCTTGCGACTCCCCAATTTCATCACACGGATCCGCCCTCTTTCTCACAATAGACCTGCTAGAACTCAAAGGCGGAATACAAGCATGTAGGAAGGATATGACAGGTGGGCCCTGTCATAGTCTATTGGGTATAATTTTTGGGGCTTGTTTTAGAGGCTTATGTTGGAGTTTACACGAGAAAGCAGGGCACCCAAAAGTGGGGAGAGCACCCAAATAAAAGTAGGGCTCTATTTTGGGCTATTGCTGGAGATGCTCTTACAAAGTAGCAGCAATCGCTATACACAACACCAACACTACTGATGGGGGCTGGGGACAATTCAATGTCATTGTCACCTACGTTGCGACATGTTTGGCTTTGGGGCGATAAACTTCTTTACTGCAGTTTTCTCAAGATTGAACCCGATTGATTTGATGAAAGTTTTTCTGTCTTTTCTAGTCTGTTCGAGAACCACTCACTTATCCTCATAGTTTGAGTTTGTTCTTCCATCCCTCTTCAGAAACTTTCTAGCGGAAAAACTTAACCCAGTCGACTTCTTTACCTTTACTCATTTTCTTAACATCGACAATCTCTTCATCTTCTAACTCTCCATATCCTACCCCTAGTCTGAACCTTTTTCGTTTTTTTTGAGTCTACATATACTCCCACTGATTGATCTTTCTATTTTTAATGTTATATAGAGGGTTTTTCATGTGGAGTTGTGAAAGCAAAGACTGTGGCTACATAAATATGAGAAAAATCATAGTGAAGACCACATTTCAAGCACCATAAGCGAGCATCTCTAATCCCAGATTGGTAACTTCTTAAGCACCTATCATTCGATCCATTCTCAGATTTATCAAGGAAGATGGTGACTTTATTGCTAACACCCATCTTTTGAGCAATATCTGCAAGTTATTTTGGAGAAAAGCCGTGAAAAACTTTTTTCTTCGCATGATTTATGATATGTTGTAAATAATAATAATGAAAGAATACTCTTCTTTGACAGAATCTAAAGTCCAAGCCTTCTTAGACTTGATCTCCTTCTAATCTACTACTAAGTAGCTAAGTGCTCTAGAACTAGGGTTTGTGACTTTGGATGACTTGATCTCCGGATTATGACTCCTTGTATGAATCCAGTGTTTCTAGGGGATGGTTTGCCCTTGCTTATATAGCCTTGAGGGATGAATCATGGTTGTTGGATTAAACCGACTTAATTGGACGGCGTAGATGCAATTTAGTAGGCGGTTGAAAGAAACTTCCAGAAGGAGGACACCTGGCACCACCACAGGCAGCCGACCGGCCATGCCTCTCCGGCCGGTCTGCCACCACTTGAGGTGGGCCCCACCTTGTGCGGAGTGTCTTTGTATCTTTTAGATCTTTTTTTTTTTTTCATGTCTAGCCTTCATGTTTCGAGATATTTCTTTGTACGTAACTCTCTTTTGATATTTTTTCTAGATTATTCCTGTAGAGGTAAAAGATTCACACAACTTGTGGAAATCATCAGTATAAACCCTATCTTCTAGTGTTCTTATTCTCTTTGAATCATTTCTCATGTTTATTTAACCTTAAAAGGTTGGTGTTATCCACCATCATCAATGTGTCTATATGACTTTCAAGTGTGTCATTTGGTTCAACCCTACTATGAAGATCCAACGACCTCCCGCTCTTTTTCTACCTCCGACACTCTTTTTCTGACACCCTTATCCTCAAACTTTTGTTCTACATCTAGCTCCTTTTATTTTCAAGCCACTCCTCGGCTACCCGTCGATCGCACCCAGCTCCAGCCCCGCTGCCTAGAGAGCGCTCCGCCACCGATGCTCACCTAGCCGTCGGTGATCGGCCCACCTTTCCCTCGGTTCTTCCTCGGCACAAATCACAAATCAAAAAAAAACATTTTTTTTTCTATGAAAGAACAAGGATAATTTGGTGGCGGCGTCAGAGTTGTGGAAGAAAGCTCGCCAGAGTTGGAAGATGCTGGGCGCAGCGGATCGGCGATGGTAGGCACACTGGATTGGTCCAAAAATCAAGTGTGAGAGGTGTAGAAAACACTCGGTTGAGCATTAGCAATTCTGAAAAATTTGCTGGCTAAATTGAGTCGTTAGAAGACAAGCTAAAATTTAGCTGCTAGGGATACAGATAGCGTAGCTAAAAGACCAACTAAAAGTTAGCTGTTTCAACGCAGCTAAATCTAACTAAAGTTTAGCTAAGTCTATCAGCTCGAGGATCCATCACAGCTAAAGTTTAGCCGGACAGTCAAGGGGCTTACGGTGCAATAGCAAAGACCATTGGTTGGGGGCTCCCACCCGCGCTCAAATCCTAGGTGCGACACATATTCTGGATTTATTCTAGGATTTTTCGGTGCTTGGGCATTAAGTGGTAGGCGACGTCCCCGTCGACAGCGAGACGCCTGTGGTGACTTCGTGAACTTTAAGATTTGCCGGCTCGGTCCTTCGAAGGTGCTCGTAGGGATAGGATTTGCATACATGTATTCATAGGCGTGTGCGTGAAGTTTAGCTGGAGAAACTGACTATAAACTTAGGGCGTGTTTGATATGGTCCAAAAGCGCCCGGCCTGGCTCCCGAGATGCAGTCCCGCTTGTTTGATGTTGTTGGCCCTGTTCCTCAGCCTGCCCTCCGGGATGCAAAATCCCCTCTCTCTCCTGGCTCGAGCCGCACGCTCCTGCGTCTCGTTCCTCCTCGGCCTGGCTCTGGCCGCGCTCGTGCTGGCGAATCTCGGGCGATGGCGGGAGCTGGAGCTGGCTCTCGCGGGCTCGCACGGAAAGTGGGAAACTTCCATGCGTGCTTCTTGACCGCCATGGCCTTCTTAACCCCTCCCCCTCCTCTGTTCTTCTTCTCCTCTCCACTCTCCACTCCCGTTGAGTTACCGTCGACGAGGTAAGTTTCGTTGCCGGCGTGTTCGTGGTCTTCCCGGGCTTCCTCTCCCCCCCCGTGTGGATTTGCGTCCGGGCGGTGTGGTTCTCTTTGCGGGCTCCGGCGAGGCGGTCTTCTTCCCGCGTTCTTCTTCCCCGCTCCGGCGAGGCGGTGTTGGTGGTCGTGGATTTGCCGGATCTCTCGCTTCCCGATGCGATCTCGCTACCTCCTCCCCACCTCCGTCCGATTTGAGCAGCAGCAAAGACCTCTTCGGCTCACCCGAGGTTAAATCCATCATTTTCCCCATTTATTTTGGTTTTCGCTTCACCGTTGACTCGGATCTGAGTATTATCGTTGACGTTTGCTATTTTGATGGTCAATCATGGTCGTATTATACTTGCTTAGTTGCTCTTGTTCATGGTACCATGTCGATTTGATTCATCTTGTTATTTTCATTATCTGTTCTTGCATGTTAGATTGGTTACCTTGGTTGTCAGTGTTGAATGGTCCATGATGACAAATGCTCATGTGTACTGGGAGGCATTAACCCTAATGCAGCCGTGCCTTTTATGTTTTTTTGAATGCTTGCACTTACATTCAAAGGCCAGCCGTGTTCTTATGCTTGACAAGCTGGAGCAAAATGCAGAACATGCTGTTGTTGGCCACTTGGAGCTATGATGGTGATCCTTCTGGGGGTTATGGTGGTTATGTTCAGTTATGTCCTATGATGTTGATCCATGTGGTACTTATTGCTGCTGTTATGACCTATGTTGGTGATCCTTCTGGTGGTTATGTTCAGTTATGTCCTATGATGTCCTGGTGAACTGAAACTTGAACTCAATGTTGTTTTTTTTTCTATGGCCAATGATGCATATGTTACAATTGATGTCAAATTATGTTTGTTATTAGTTGAGGCCATTCAATTACAAATTATGAAACCATTTCATCTTGTATTGCATCTCTAATATGTGGAATGTATCACTTTCATCTCAATCATCAACCATATATGTTACATTTGAATCTGTTGGCTCATGGTGGCCAGGCCCGAATCAAACAACATCTCTATGTGGTAGTTGGAGTTAGTTAGGGTTGGGTCAGATCTGAGATCCAAATCAAACACATGAAAGGGGTTGGGCCAGACTCTTCACAACCAGAAAATCAAACACTAGCTCTTGACCCAAGTGTAGTGGCTGGCCTGGGCCTGACTCGGTAGGCTCCCAGGACCACGAAATCAAACACGCAGGCTATTGCGCGGTGTTTCAGAAAGCTAATCGTATGGGATTGGGCATTGTGATCAGGAACCACAAAGGAGATTTCTTGGCTGCTAGCAGACAAGGTATGGACAAGATCACAAACCCTGAATTAGCGGAGGCTATTGCGTTTAGGGAGGCTGTGCACTTTGTTTCGGGGCTTCCTTATAGCCACGTCATAATTGCATCAGATTGTCTTTCTTTGGTTCAGAAGCTCCGATCGGGATACAAGGATCGTTCCCATATTGGAATCATTGTTGAAGATATCAAGAAAGCGACTTGTATTTCTTCTGTTGTTTTCTTTTTTATTCATGTAAGCAGATGGTGTAATGAGGTAGCTCATGTTCTTGCTAGGTCTGCCCACCAGCTATCTCAGTCCTGCTGGTTTTATGTACCGCCTGAGTTTCTATGGTCTTCCCTTTGTAAGGATCAATTTATCTAATGAAATGTTGCCTACTACCCTCAAAAAGGGGCAGGCGGCTGGTTTCAAAAAAAAAACACGCCCTTAGTTGGATGGATCCAGGACTTCGAATTTCTTTGATTTCTTTCAGGGTGACAGGATTGGTGTGGTAAACTTGGGAAACTTGAGGTATGGTATGCCAACACAGACCACGGCCCAAACCACAAACCAGGCCATGGAGCGGCCCAAATTGGAGATTGGACCAAGCAAACAGGCGTTCAGCCGGTCACAGCCTCGCAGCGCCGCCGGTCTCACCTCGCCGCCCCAACCTTCGCCGTTTCCTGCGATCCCCGGCCGCCTCCACCTTTTCTCCCACTGCACAGGCGCCCTCCTCTCCTCTCACGCCACGCTCCCTCCGTCCTCAGCGTCTACGTCCAAGGAACCCTAAACACAGGACCGAGTTCCCAGCCCTCGGGGACCTCTGGCGATGCATCTCACTCTCGAATTCGGGTAATCCTTCTCCCCTGGACTTGTCACTTTCCCCACCGGATTCCTCTCGCCTTTCGTGCGTAGCGCTGCGCGCCCGCGGCCTCCTGACGAATAATAAAAGCAAACCGCTGGTTTGGGGTTTCAGGGGCGGGCTGGAGCTGCTCCTGGAGAACTCCACCAAGGTGCACAAGGTGGAGGTCACCACGCCCAAGGACGACGGCCAAGGCAAGGTGACGATGAAGTCGTTGCTCTCTTGGGTCAAGGACAATCTGATCAAGGAGCGCCCGGAGATGTTCGTCAAGGGTGATTCCGTGTATGTGCTGTTTTGCTCCCCCTCTCTCTTAATTGGCTTGAGTAGTTAGTATGATGTCATAAGTGATATCCAATGCTCGAACGAAAAAAAAGTGATATCAAATGGGCACTGAGGGAAGATAGATGGTGTGCCAAGCTCTGGGTATGCTTCGGTTGCTGATGGCTAACTAGTGTGGATCGATACTTTAGTTCCTAGTACCATTTTATTTACTGTGGCCTGTAGACTGCAACTGACTGCAAGTTTTGGTAAATCTGAATTATTTGAAACTACCCGGTGGTTTAATTTGACAAAAAAAAATGATGCCGACTATTTGTGCTGTGGTTGATCTGACTTCTGGAGGCATTGACTAATGCCTAGAGAAGGGTATTAGGCTCAGGAATTAGAGCTTAAAAGCACAAACTATCTACAAAACCAAAAAAGAGCTATTCTCATGGGCTGCAGGTGGTGCGAAATATCTGGCAGCCACCTTTCAGCCCTGAGCTAGGTAGGCTTTAATTGCTGTTACTATTTCTTATCTATTGCTTATTTCGAGAGAGTATCCAAAAGAGTGTCATTATTTCCGCCCCTAAGAGAGTACAAATCTTGTATCTGTTCCTTCTCTAATACTACAAATATGAAATATTATAGATGCACGGTCCACTGAGGAAAAGAAGGGAACAAACTTATTGAATTAATTTAAAAACTAGCATTTACAGTCATCTAGATGCTTGATGGTAGAGGCGTAGAGCTAGGCAAAACAATCACCCAATGATTAGGATCTAGGCAGTTAAGATGATGACTAGAGATGGTCTAGTACGTTTTTTTAATTGCAGCTGCAAATGTGCAAGCAAGTAAATCCATACTTTAATGCTTTATTTTTTCAAAAGTGAGATCTGACGCATAGCTTGTAAAGGCACAAATGCATCAAACAATTTGCAGTCACAGTGATATGGTACTAAAAGCTGGCACTAGCCACAACCCACAAAGGTGTGATTAGAGCTACCTTCCTATCACAGCCAGTTATTCGATTGGGAACCCAGGCCCAAGCTCAAGCAAGCAATACTTCAGAGCATGCCTAGTGGTAGCAGTAGCCATTAGCCTAGTAGAGGGCAACAGAGTGGGTACAAAGGCACAAGCCGGCACCAAGGAATTTTGATGGCCATTAGCAGCACAGTGCTGCAGGCAGAGGACTGGGAGCCACGCCACTTGGTTGGCCATTTACAGATGGGCTGCCCTAATCATGTCCGGTAAGTTTCCAGCTGCAGTGTCTAGACTGTTTATGACCAAGTTTAACCATCTGATGGTCTAGCTATCTAGCTCTATGTTTAGCCCCTGAACTTGTTTACTATAACTCGCTGAGGCACTGACTAGCCTATGAAGACATCATGCTACTCATAGTGAACAATGCATCTATGTCATCCAATAATTCGTTTTCCATTGCAAGCAAAAGTGAAGTACCATGAAACATGATACCTTCTTGCCTTTTTTTTTTTTTTTTCAATTAACCTTTTTTATTGCCAATGTTGTAGAAACATATATGTACTTTTTATTGGTCGTGCAGATGTGTGTATGCTCTCAGTGAATTTTGGAAAGTATATGATATATTTTAAAATGTAAATCGAAATGAGATCCAGAAAGTTTCTTCTTTTCTGAGTTCAGGTTCAGCCAGATGATGAGTTTTCATGGTTTTTCTTCGCTTCATGCATGCAGGAGGCCTGGGGTTCTTGCCCTTATAAATGACTGTGATTGGGAGCTGTGTGGTGGTCTTGATGCAGAGTTGGAAGAGAAGGATGTTGTGGTTTTCATCTCCACTTTGCATGGTGGTTAGTTTAATTATCAGGATGATACCATCATATGATTTTCCTGAAAATTGCGTCTTGTATCAAGTTGGAACGACGGGTTGATCTGAGTTCTCCAACTTTCTGGAGGTACTAATTGCAAATTGTGGAACTGTACTTGTTGATGCCAATATCATCAAATTATAGCTAGTTCCATTTTCCTTACTGGAACACAAGACAGAATATTGTACACAAGTACACAACCGATCCTGTATTTTTGCAATATACTGTGGTCCTCCTTTGCTTGCTGTATACATACATAAATGAAAGGTCAAGTGAACTATTTCTAACCACTGTTCACTCATCAATCATCACACAATACATTGCTAAGCCCCTCTCCTTTCTAGCAAACCTTCTTCTGTCCATAGTTGCTGTCTCGAACATGCGATGCAGTGTACTTGCCCTGGACGAAAGCCGAAACCACATAGCTTCCTTTTGCGAATAGAAACCACATCATTTTGACTGAACCGAAGTGCCGAACAAACCATATACCAAACATGCAGAATCAGAATTGGTTGTTTAAGCTTCTTCCCTATTTATGTTAGGCATGCTCTGATCGAATATGATGTTGGTAAAACTAATAGGAGCTTGAAGGTCAATTCTCTAAATAAAACACAGTAAAATTGTAATCAAGGGAAAGCCGCTGAACAGTTTCATTGCTGTTAAGACTCAACATTTTGTAACTTCCATTGCAAATTCTTCTATCCTTCCAACTAAGGGGGTGTTTAGTTGGAGAAATATTTTGGGTTCGTCCACTGTAGTACTTTTCGTACTTTTCGTTTGTATTTCATAATTATTGTCCCACTACAGATTAACTAGGCTTAAAAGATTCGTCTCGCACTTTTCAGCCAAACCGTAAATTAGTTTTTTTGTTTACCTCAATTTAATCCTTAATGCTAGCGTCAAAAGATTTGATGTGACAGATTTTTTTTTAGAAGGGGCGGCAAAAGCTTTGCCGCGATTTCTATTAGACGAAAAAAAAAGAAAAGGCAAGTGCCAGCCCAGTTTTTTGACTGGAAACCGGGCCAGAAAAACCATACAAATGAGGAGGGTACCCTACTCCCCAAGCACACTTAGGTACCAAACAACTCAACTCGCGCCACAATTAGCGCCCACTCAACTCGACCTTAGGGGAGTGTTTCACTCCACCTACTACTGGGATCCCCAACTCAACTAACACGACGCGGAAGGGAGCAAAGATATACAAAGAAGAGACCTCTCGGTTGGATTGGGTCATCAACACGAGGCTCCAAACTCCGCCGCTCGGTCGGATTGGGACGTCGACACGAGCCACCACTCAGAAAGGCCCCAAGAAAAAATAAAACAAAATACACACAAAGTGACACCACCACCACCTGGGAGAGAAGCCGATAGCCATCTGTCAAACTGCGCCGTCGTCGCCAACGATGAGCCAAAGCTCGCTGCAAGTTCGAGCATCCAACTGAAACTCCTCCACCATGAGGCCATCGCCCCCAAGCTGCACACCCACAATCGTCGATCCCCCAGCTCCAGCCACGCGTCAGCAGAAAGTCCCGTCGCGGAACAAGGAAACCACTGATCCCGGCAACTCTGCGTGGGGGCCTCGCCTCACCCACCGCCTCACTCCACTACCCGGGACTCAGATATCTGAAACCACTCAGAGAGCACCACTTCCGCTCAGCCGGCACCGAGATCACCACCACCATGCGCGCCAACTCAGGACCTCCAGCACCCATGGGCCCTCTGCACCTCCCAGCCAACACGGACCGTGTGCACCACCCAGCTGCGACGCACAGACAACACCACCAGCCGACCACCACCCTTGCCACAAGCCGTGCTGGGTCTCAAGATGCGGCGCCTCCAAGGAGGGAACGACGCCAGTGACGCCGCCGTCGCACGTCCACAGGGGACTGGGTTTTCACCCTGAGAATCCCAAGCTGCAAGGACATGGATGCCCACAATGGTGCCCCCAACGGGGAGAGAGACGCCCCAAGGCCGCCGCCACCATTGTCACCGACAGAGCGGCAGTGAGGCTTTCGCCCGTCGGCACCATGCCTGCCGCACACACTCGGCCGTACCAGGAGTACGCTCCCCACCACACCTCGCCGCTACCGGAAAAAAGCCCGGCACCACCCAAGGAGCCACCACGGCACCATGAGGAAGCACCAGAGGCCCCCAGCCCCCCCACCAAGGGGACGCTGCACCAAGGTTGCAGACGCGGAGGGGAGGAGGAGCAGCAGCCATCATACCTCATCCGGTCGCTGTGCAAAGACCCCTCCGCCCCCAATCTCTCGCCAAGTCGGAGTAGGCAGGACCGGCGCCGCCGCCAGGCCGCCGCCGACGCCATCCCCGCCGGCCGCAGCTAACACCCCAAAGACACTCCGCCCGCCGCCGAGGAGGACCGCGCCGCCCGCCCGCGCCGCCATGGCTGCCATCACCGCCACCCAGCTCGAGCCGAAATCCCAAAGATAACCGCGCCCCCGACGCACCACCACCAGATCCGGCCGGGCGCCGCCGGATCCGACGGCAGTAGCCGCGCGCTGCGGGGGACGGCCCACCCCAGCGAGGATCTCCAAGGGCCATGGCGGCCGTGCCCGCCCGTGACCCCCGGAGAAGAGAGGGGAAGCCACGCCGCCACCCTCCCCACGGACCGCGCGAGCTCCGGCGGTCCGCTCCGGTGGCGGCGCGGGGCGGGGAAGCCGGTCTTGAGGGGCGGCGGCGCTAGGGTTGGGACGCCCGCCGTCGCCCCGCGCACGGAGCGACGCGAGAAGGATAATGTAACATTTGATGTGACAGATACTATAACACTTTTTGGTTCACTTTTTGTGAACTAAACATGGCCTAAGCCACGCTTTTTTAACATAAAAACCTGAATGTTTAGAGGTATATAGTTTCAGGTTCCAATCAAAGCAATAATGTCATGGAACATCACAAGTCACGATCTAGAATTCCCTTTCACATCGAATTGACAAAAAATTGTCTATTGTGGTGAAGCGACCACAGAGAACTGGCACACGTTTTTTGCCTTTCACACGGACGGATCACCAAGTGCGTTACGTACTGACGTCTAAGGAACCACAAGGGCGTGACGTCTAAGCAGCTGACACATCGTCGTCTCGATTATGCTCTCTAAAATCGGAGCTGTCGTCGTGACGTCTAATAAGCATATATGCATGCATGATGGCATGGTGCCTCCTTGCAACCAAACGAGAAAAACTTATTATTACCATCAAATTTTCACCATATTAACGCTTGTGGCTAGACAGACAGCAAGTGCCGCACCATTTTTTTACTACTAGTAGGATTGTAGTTGGATATTTTCTCACACAATGCATGGATGCATCATGCCCATGCTCAGTTGCTGATAAAATGTCCCTTTCTCTCCCGTCTGAGGACACTAAAGAAATTACACTGGCTCGTGGACCACATGAGCAACAAGTCACCTTGCACAACGAGATGCATATGACAGTATATGACACTTGGTGAGAACACTAATGACCAACGAAATTGCTGCAATAGCAAGTCAAGCTGTGTGAGTCACACTGTACTTATGGCATATGTTGTTCGTTTTGTTTGCTGCTTTTCTAACACACACAAGATATATATATCTATATAGTATATACCATGGATGATGATGATTGAGGCTTCGAGACTTTGTTGGCAAGTGAACAAGCGAGCATTCTTCGAGACTGAGCAAGAGATTAGTGTCACGACTTATAACCGGATCCTTCACAGGAAGGAATAGCTAGGATGATGAACGCGCCTACGCTGCTCGCGCAACACTCACCGCCCGCCGCCGCCGCGGCTTGTCATCGCCGTCCGGCTTCATCACCGGGCATCTCGCGCCGTCCATTCGCTCTGTCGGCAACGTCGGACGCGCGCACCGCCGCGGTCCCGGCCCCGGACACGCCCCATCGCGAGACGCCGCCGCTCCAGCTCCTCCGCGGCAGCGGGTGCGGACGGAGTCGCTGCCGCGGCACGTAGGGTTGGTGATCGACGGGCACGCGCGATGGGCGCGCGCCCGGGGCTGTCGGTGTCGGAGGGCCACACGGTGGGGCGGCGCACGGTGGAGCGCATCGTGCGGCTGTCGCGCGCGTGGGGCATCCGTGCGCTCACCGTCTTCGCCTGCTCCCACGAGAACATGACCCGCCCCAAGGCAAGGCATGGCTGGCTGCCGCCTACGCCGTCCATCAGCAGCTCACTTCACTTTCTGTAACGTACTGGAACCTGACGTAGTGACGCGGTTCTTGGAATTTCGCAGGCCGAGATCGACTTCTTCATGCAGCTGTACGAGGGGTTTATCCGTGACAACGCCGACGACTTCTGCAGGGCTGGGATCCGGCTGCACCTCATCGGCGACTCGCCGGGACGTCCAGCGTCTCTGCTGAGCGCGGCGAGGGAAGCCAGCCAAGCCACGCGGAGCAACTCGGGGATGGTCCTGATGCTGGCGATCGGCTACAGCGGGCGGCGGGACATACTGCGGGCGTGTCAAGAGCTCGCCACGGAGGTGCAGGGCGGCCTGCTGAGGCCGGAGGACATCGACGAGGCGCTTGTCGCCGGGAAGCTGGGGACCAGCATCGCCGCCGGCGGCGAGCTCTCTTGCCCCGACCTTGTCATCAGGACAAGCGGTGAGCTGAGGCTGAGCAACTTCTGCTGTGGCAGTCCGCATTCTCGGAGATCTTCTTCTCTGACGTCATGTGGCCGGATTTTGGGGAGGACGAGTACCTCCGGGCGTTGCGTTCCTACCAGACCAGACGACGGCGCTTCGGCCAACGAATTTGATCAAAAGACCCGACCATTTTTTTTCTTAATCACTCAAAAGCTTTGCACGTACTTAAATTAAGGAAGGAGATTGTTTACAGCAAGCGCGTGTTACATACAGGTATTCAATAAGTCCTCGCGCCCTACAGTTTTGCCTTAAAAAATATCCCTCGCAACCTACCCGATCCGCTCTTAGCTTACTACTCGCTGAATCAAGCTCCCTCGGTGCTTAGCACCTGCCGCTACCACTAATCTTCCCAGATCATGATGATCGCCATGACATCTCAACATGCAAGTTGTCCAAAAGCAATGCACTATATAATATCATGTTCATACAGGTAGAGAACTCAGTTCACAAGGCAAGAATAGTTTGCAAGGCATTTCATAGGCAGCATTAACAGTTGAGTTGGCATGCATGATGAGATAAGCAAAGGAGCAGATCAGAACTCGACACTGAACTCTGAAAAAATTGCCCCTAGTAACCCAGTGCAGACTGGCCACAAAAATGCATCTCCTGCTTGCACACATGTCAGAAGAGACTCGCATTTGCTCGCTTATTGATGAACTTCTCAACAATTGAAGCTTATAACATTATTGTGCGAACTCTTATTGTATAACTCATATGGGTGTAGAGTAAAAGATTGATTATCATATTCAGGTATATGAGATTGCAACATATTAGCTTTATAATATGGCCTTAGGTTACAACATATGACCTTAAAAAAAAAAAAATTGTAACCCTACTATTGTAAATACTTGCTAAACTTTATGCTCTCAGAGCAGGTCGTTGAAGGCCCACAATATTAAAAATCAGGTGGGAAATCCCCGTCGATCGCCAAAAATAAATTTAGCTTTATAAATTACTGTTCCTTATCATCATTCATATGCTCTATCTGGCTGAATCTTTGCATATCAAAACGGGCATGCAGCTAACAGGTTCCAACAAGTCACTAAAGGAGGTTGGGCAAAACAAATACACACTACTCTGGTATTGAAACATCTCCATGCTTTGTGCTCATATCTACTCATCTTAGTTGTTGCTGCAATCACCTTTTATACCAGGTGCTGAATTCAGATAAATTTTCCAGAGCAGGTTCAGCTGAGGTTGCAGCACGTCCAATTGCCTCTGCTGTAGACAGAGTTGAACATATTTAAGATTCATTTAGCAGATAATGTAAAATCAAGTTATCAATTCCAAATGGTGTTTCCAAACACCCACAAATGTTTGGATCCAGAAATAAAACTACTAAGCTTGACACTCATGTTTTTTTTGAGGAAACTTCGGGGGACTTGAAATCCCCACCTACTTTGTATTAGCTCCACAGATGCCGTGCCCGAAAGGGATCGGTGGGTGGAGGCGGGGCCTCGAATGTTCAAATTACATCAAGAGAGAGGGTAGGGTGTAGATTACATATTCACTAGCTTGCTCCAATCTCTAATCATGGTCATCTTCTTCCTTGGGATACGGCATCTCCAGTTTCTAATCTCCTCAACACACCGAGCTCGTAGCCGGCCGAGGTCCGGTTGCATTGCCTGGAAGACAACCCTTGACACTCATGTTGGAACACAATCATTAGAAATTTAGTGAGACATTATAATAGACCATGATAATTGACCCTTTTTTGAACATCTAAACAGAGAAGTAGACATAATAAAGAATCACAATGACAAAAACCTTTTGTTACTGAATGAGAGGCAACATATTTTTAGGAGAGAAAACATATTACATCTACTGGATTAGAGACAAGCAGCTAGGAAGTAAAGGGCTCGAGCCTTACCTTTTTTTTTTTTTTTTTTTTTAAAAAAAAGAGTTTTTGCTTTCAAAAAAAAGGAGTTTTTATAACTCGGCTTTTCAGAAAGCCAAAACATTTGGTGATACAGAGTATAGAACTGCTGGGGTTACCAGCTACAATGCCTGGATCAAACGAAAAGTTCACCGAAGAGAACTACAGAAAAAGATAAAAAGCTAGATCTCAATGATATCGGTCGACGTCAACATTCTGGGACAAAACGCCTTCAGCCAATTGCAAATTTCTTCCTTGACTTGCTCCACACAGGTCCGATACTCCTCCTTAAGCACTGGGCATCCTCGGAAATGTTTTCTCAATTGTCATCTTATTCCTGGACGTCCATAACGCCCAGGTAAAACCTGCAAACAAGACATGATCTGCAGTTTCTAAGCCATCACAGCAACAACATTTACCAGACCCTTTCCAGCCCATTTTGATTAGAGATTGACCAATTTACAGTCTGTTGTTAAAGGCTTGCCAAAGGAAAACTGTGATTTTCAATGGAATTTTGCATTTCCAGATGAAACCCGCTATCCCACTGGGCAGACCTCTATCCGTAATAAAATGATACAAGGATTTAGTGGTGAAGTTCCTATTCTTGTTCAGAGCCCAGAGGATAGTATCCCTTGCAATCAGATAATGAAGCTCGAGCCTTACATGGAGTGAAGAAGCTAATGATGGGGAAGGCGCGGTGAAGTGCCTGGACGCGGTTATCTTTCTCACTCGCCCTGAATTCAGCTCAAATGTGAAGGTACCGAAACGTGTGCTAATGGAAAGAATCCCAACACCCTCAGCAAAACCAGACACAAAATCTTGGGCATAGTGTTTGTTCAGGTGTTGAACGGGCAAGATCTTGTCAACAAGCTGGATGGCCCTCTCTTGTACCCACTCTACAGCAAGTTTTCCATCATGATTCACCATCCTCGACGACCAAAGGTAAAGCCTTGAATCTCTTATGCTGGCAAGTCCCAGCGAGCCTTGGATCCGATGCGAGTAGTACACGGTAGGCCATGCCGGGAGGAATCAGATACGGCCTGCATCTGCATGTCAGGTGTTGCATCATAAGCTGTACCTTATTACGTTTGCATTGAGTTAAACTCCCTTATTTTTCACTAAATTTATAGAAAAAAACAGTAAATTTATACAAAAATATTAATAATTCAATTTGAAAAGATATTATAAAAAAGATTTCTATAATTAATATTAAGTGTGTATTTAACTATTTGAAGTATCATAGGTTTTAGTATTGTTTTACAAATTTGGTCAAACTTAAACGATTGAACTTCTCATCATAAGAAAAAAGAATATTTTTCTTACAGAGGCAGTACCTTTTAGGTCTTATTTAGACGTAGTTGGATTCACATCAATCAGGGCCCTTTTGATAAATGGATTTATATTTGGGGCAATAATTCCTTTTCATGCTCAAAATCTTACAAGCATCTGATTGGGATCAGGCAAGTCCATATTGCCTTTCGCTGGTTATGGGAATCTTGTTGTCAAAATAAAAGGAAGTTTTTCTTCTGGCTCATCCTAAATGATCGTAATCTTGTTGTCAAAATAAAAGGAAGTTTTTCTTTTGGCTCATTCTAAATGATAGTCTCAGTACTAGAGCTTTTTGAGAAGAAGAAATATGTTTCTCCCTAACTATACCCGTGTTCTGTGCAATCTCAATGTTGATGAAGATCTGGCGCACCTCATGTTTGATTGTCCTTTTCACAAACATGTTGGTCCTCCTTTAACCTGTTCATACCTCCGGGGTTAAGTACTGACATTATCAGAGAGCTTAAATTGAAGCTGCATGTCCCTTTCTTCATGGAAGTGGTGATTACAATCTGCTGGGCACCGTGGAGTCTCCGAAATGACGTGATTTTCCGAGGCATCCCCAATTCTGTTTTGAAATGCCGTCAAGTCTTCAAGAAGGAATTTGCCTTAGTTATCCTAAGAGCAAAGGACAAGCTTCATCCGCAAATAGATCAATGGCTAGAAAACCTTCTATAATTTTTTTTGATCTTTTTTGTTTCTTTCTTTGTTTTATGAATGTACTCTGTAAGTTTGCCCTTTATTTTTAATAAAAGCCAGTAGGGGTGCAAACCCCTCCTGTTTCATCCAAAAAAATCCACGTAGTTTTGGGTGGATTGGAGTGAAAATCCTTAAACTAAATTTCACTCCAACAAATGTGGATTGAAATGAATATGACCAAATCCAAGCAGGATCCATTAGATGCATCATATTTAGTTTCTGAAGAATTTTGCATAAAAAATCAATTTTTGTAAGCAATTATTTTGCATCGAAGGGGCTTTATAAACCTAATAATTCTCATACATCATGTGATACTCCCAACTTTTTTCAGTTGCTTTTAAGTGGAAGTGAAATGAAGTACTATAGCAGGAGTGTCACACACTCACACGCCCAATGTAGGTTGTTTGATACATCATGACACTTAACAAATGCACCATCATATTTTTCTCGGATAAGGGAAATGAAATGACGTGCGGGCAACTTGATAAGGCGTGGGCAGAGAGACTGAGAGGGTGTGGGTGGCGGGTCGGTCCAAGGGCGTTTCCACGTCCATCTGACGCGTTGGACGCTCTATATAGAGCATTACTGTATAAATTTTGTTTTTTCCCCTAAATGTGTGGCTGATTTGGCTAGTGAGTTAGTTGGTGTTGGTTCATTATGTTTTCCATTTAACCTTTGTGAGAACCAATCAAGGCTTATACAAATAGATAAATAGGATATGTGTTTACAATGATTCCCCAGCCACTATCCGGCAAAGGTAGTTATTAGAATCTAAGTCAATCTTGGTGTGGAGTCTATCCCGTCATACTCGTTCTCTCCATCTTACAGGCGTACATGCAAGCAATGAGGATACATAAGAATCCGGCAACATTGGTGGTTAGAATCTAAACCAATCTTATCTCAAAGCCGATTATATAGCTATATAAATATGTGCATCCATCTGAGTTGTACCGGTCATAACCCAAATAATAGCTAACAAACATGGCGTTGTTGTTCGTCTTCTTGATCTCTCTTTTGGTAGCCTTCACCAGCGTCGATGAAGAAGCTCCACGGCGGACGCTCCCGCCGATGAAGAACATCAAACGCATCTTTTTATATGGCACTTTATAGATAATGTTAAATTTAAATCATTTCTACCTCAAAGCAATCATAATATTTAGTCTCTCTCTTGCTAGCCTCCAGTTTGTTGTTCAAAGCTAATAACTAGTCGATATGAAATTGACATCAAAGCTAATAACTAGTCGATATGAAATGGACAAACCATTGCTACACATAATAGCTACAGTATAGACTAGGAAATATAAGTTGTAGCCTGTCTTTTGATAAAATGGATGTACAATGTCTTCTAGCGTAAATAAATGCATATTATATATAGTAGGTAGTTACTCTATACACTGATAAAAGAATGTATCATGTAGTGTAGATAAAGACATATATATAATATAGTGTAGATAATGGCATATATATATAGTAGGTAGTTACTCTGTACACCAAGATCAAGTAGATTGATTAAGAGCTCAATTAAAAACATGGATCAATAGATCTACTCAACAAATCTGGATATTATGGCCTAGGTGAGCCATGGTCAACATGACACATGCTCTTTAAGTTCTACACTCTTCTAGTTATCATCATATAAACCAAGTTATAGAATCCTCCTAGAAAAATATCTCATACTCATGCATGATGGAGAAGATTCAAGAAGGTTCCCTTGTGTTTTTAACACTCCATCTCCATGGTAAAGATCTTCTCTCCGTTATTGTTCTAGAATTCCCTTTAGACTAGAGAAAACGGTGCGACCTTGCCGTGCATGGCCATCTGTAGCTTTTTTCATTGTAGTTAGGTTGAACAATGGTAACTAAATTGTTCTTTATATGATTGCTACAGGCTTAACTCAACCCAGATCTATTAGACATTTATTTGGTTTTTGGCTTTCTAATCAAAATTCCAAGATTAGAGATTTGATTTGGGTTGGGGTTGCTGCTATCTGCTGGGCCATCTGGAATACCCGCAATGATATTAGTTTTAATAAAATTAAATATAACTCTATTCTCGCGAGGTTATTTTCGGGGGAACACATTGGCTACGTTTCGGGCCCAATTGCAGCGTGTGACGATCTCAACAAGGATCTACTATCATCGTTGAGCACCAAAATAGAGATGGTCTCGCTACAACAGGCGAACGGTGGTTGGAAGCACTTATACAGATCGTGCTAGTTCCTTGTTTTTATTTCGAGCATGTGTGGCTCCTTCTTTTTGTTGAGCACTTGTCGCTCCTCTCCCAAAAAAAAAAAACGTTGTAATAATTGGGTCTGTACGTCTGCATGACGTAGAGGCCGGATGTTATTTTCATCCATTATCTAAAAAAAATTAATGAAATTGTTCATATTAATTGGAAATTATTTTAGATTATTTTTTTGTGGAAAAATTACAAGATTCATAGGTAGGATGGATGAGATATAACTTTTATTTAATTTTATCGACAAAACGCGAATGAGAGGAAGTTTGAAATTATTTTTTGACTTTTTAATTGATGAAGAAGGGGTATCACAAAAAATTAGAAAAAGGAGTTGAACATGTAGGGTTTTATTTTTGTAAGTTTTTTGGTTGAAGAATTACAAGATTCGAGTTAGGTTGGATGAGATATAAACTTCCTTTTCGTTTCAAAAAAGATATAAACTTCCTTTTCAATTCAGAGAAAATTAAAAATTATTCTTGATTTTTTGGATGATGAAAAAAGTGTGGAAATTAGGTAAAAGGATTTGAATATTTGGAGTTTCATTTTAGGATTTTTGTTAGAAGTATTACATGATTCAAAGTTAGGAAGCATGACTTTCACATTTCTTCAGTCTACCGAAAAATGTGACTCGAGGAATTATTTGTGGAAAAGGAAAAGAGCACGTTGTAGTTAGGTGGAACAATGGTAACTAATTTTTTTATATGATACTTTTTGTATTAATTGGAAATTATTTTAGATTTTTTTGTGGAAGAATTACAGGATTCAGAGTTATAATGGAAAAGATGTAACTTTTCTAAGTTTATTAGCAAAACTCAAATGAGAGGAATTTTGAAATTATTTTTTGATTTTTTTTTGTTGATGAAGAAGGGGTATGACCAACAAATTAGAAAAAGGATTTGAACATGTAGGGTTTTATTTGATAAGTTTTTTTGTTGAAGAATTACAAGATTTGGAGTTAGGTTGGATGAGATATAAAGTTCCTTTTTATTAAAAAAAGATATAATCTTCCTAAATTCGTCGACAAAACATGATGAGAGAAATTAAAAATTATTCTTAATTTTTGGATTATCAAAAAGGGGTGGAAAATAGGTAAAAGGATTTGAATATGTGGAGTTTCATTTTTTGAAGATTTTTGCTGGAATTATTACGTAATTCGGAGTTAGGAAGCATGAGTTTTAGTTTTCTTAAGTTTACCAACAAAATGCGAATGGGAGGAATTTGGAAAATATTATTGATTTTTTATGATGAAATGAAGGGGTGATATTTGGGTAGGTTTTAGAGTGGTTCCGGTTTATTTGGAATTTTTCTGGAAAAGGAAAAGTGCTTATTTTAATCTTCTTGGTATGTTTGTCGTGTATGCATAGCAATTCTTCTTTGAACAGTGTGTGATCAGTTATGTTCTACGAATGGTGCTTGGGTAGCGATCAGCGGAGTGCTTCAAGCCGTCTGATCAAGATTCAACAGCTGTGGCGATTGCAGCGACGTGGCCACGCTCAACGCTTGAGAAACTGCCCTAGCTTTATTTTTGTATATGGAGTACCTAGTTTTGATATCTTATCTAAGTGATTTTTGATATCTTAACTTAGTGAATTTTTATATCTAAAAAATTATTCCATCACTTTTCCTATATTACAGTCGCCTGGAAATAAGGCAAAAACTAGGCGACGAGTAGAAAACATCACGTATATATTAAGCTAATATAACATAAAACATCGTAGAACATCACTTCTATACTACGTGAACATTATGGCTTATTCTCTATGTTTGTGCTTATATAGGTTGCCATTGTCTATTGTCCTTCCATCGTAAAAATTGTCTATTTGTCATCTGATGATCGTGCTTAAATAAATAAAAATTATCATTTGTTCTTCCATAGTCAAAAAATTGTAACTTGTTGATTTGTGTTTATATTTGTGTTCTGTGCCAATGTGTCGTAATGTTCGCGTAGTATAGAATCGATGTTTTGCGATGTTTTCTGTGACGTTCTCTCAATATATACATGATGTTCTATGCTCGTCGTGTGGAAAAATTCTATTTTCTCATGCGACCGGGATATAGCAAATCCCTAATTCGATATTTGAAAAAGTTATTGTATCTCATTTCAAAAAATTATTCATACTGGTGAAAATGCTCCTGCCTTGCATTGGGGTTTAGGATCTATAACTTGATCATTTGTGGCTCAAAATTTGAAGATTGTGCATGAACCGATGAAAACAAAAATTAATATACATCATGCACGCAGCTAATGGTACTAGTCCTTACTTCGAAGGAGGAGGATCATCAGTTCATGAAGGCGGGTTGTAAAACTACTGAGACAACCGTAATGGAGGTGTTCACAAGATATGGCCGGAGATTTAGCAATAGAATTTCTCTTTAGTTTGTTTCTTTTGAAATCGTTATTGTCTTGAGGGCTCAAATCTTTGTATTTGAGATTTTTTTGGAGTTTTTTGGTTGCTTGTAATAATGCACGGTCATATACATTAGTCGATACAGAAGCTGAGATATTAATATATTTCTTTTTCTAAAATAAAAATGCACACAGCTAATTGATCGGGTGGCGGCGGTGACCAGTCCGTGATAGATGATCGAGTCCATGCGACTTGTGACTTGGGAGCCGATCGAGGCCGAGCTCTACAGATCGCGTGGAGTTGTACTCGCGTGGTCTTACGTGCATGGCTAAATGGGAGCGAGATACAGTGAGATCTTCTCATCGGCATCCAGCCATGGCGCTGATCAAGGGAGATTGTAGGAGATATATTTAACTTTCCACAAAAGCAATCTATATTATAACGAGGATTCTGCATGCCGGACACTGCTGGAGAACAGATTCACAGTTATTCCCCCTAAAACTCGGTAATAGCATGCGCGGTCTTCCTATATCTGTATCTATCCATCCGGCCGGTACCTCAAAGCACCTATATATATGTGGACGTACGTTGTCCGTACCAACAAACCCAACCATCCAAACACGATGTTAATCAAACGCATCTTCTTGTTGATCTCTCTTCTGCTCGCTTTCTTCACATTCACCCGCGCAGATGAAGGTGCATCACGTCGCACGCTCCCGCCGATCCCCTGCATCCCGGGCCGGCCACGATCTCCGTGGCTGCCACCCTGCTCACCGCCTTCCCCGCCGCCGCCGCAGCCAGCCGAGTGCTACACGTCGGTGTCGGGCCTGATGCCGTGCGCCGACTTCCTCACCAGCACCGGGGTGCCGCCGGCCCCGTCGAGCGCCTGCTGCGACGGGCTGAGGTCGCTCGTCACCGACGCGCCCATCTGCCTTTGCCACGTCGTCAACGGCGACATCAGCAAGCTCTTGCCGGCGCCCATGGTACGGCGGCGCATGGTGGAGCTCCCACGCTTCTGCGCCGTCCCTTCCCACGTGCCACGCTTCGCCGGTGCATCAGTGAGTCGATCGTAGATTAAGCAATTTTTTTTTTTTTCTTTTGTTTTGTTATATTGATTGATCGGCTGAAACAAATCTACACGTGTTGATTTAATTAATTTAATTAAACAGGGGACCTGTGCCACCGATGAACCCTCCACCACCGATTGCACCACCGGCGCCGGAAGCATCACCACCAGAACCGTCGACTCCGCCGGAAGCATCACCACCAGAACCGTCGACTCCGCCCGAAGCATCACCACCGGACTCGCCGTCGACTCCGCCAGAAGCATCACCGCCAGCATCATCACCAGATTCACCACCTGAACCGGAACCACCAGCATCATCACCGCCCGAACCACCGTCGACTCCGCCAGAAGCATCACCGCCAGCATCATCACCACCGGAATCACCGTCAACTCCACCAGCAGCATCACCACCGGAATCACCAGCAGCATCGCCACCAGAAACACCATCGACTCCACCAGCGGCATCACCACCGGAATCACCCTCAGTTCCTCCACCGGAGTCACCATCGACTCCGCCACCATCACCAGCGGTCGAGCCACCGGAATCACCACCCTTGACTCCACCACCAGAATCACCCTCCACCCCACCGCCGACGCCAGCAGCTACGCCACCGGAATCGCCGTCTGATCCACCGCCAACGCCAGCTACACCGCCGGAATCACCGTCTGATCCACCGCCGACGCCAGGAGCTACGCCACCGGAATCGTCATCGGCTCCGTCTCCATCATCTTAGTTAGGGGCAATAGTTCACCAAAGGAGTAGTAGTCTAGTCAAATTAGATATGCATTTTAGGATTCTATAGGTGAGGCGTCCAGTGTTCAGCTTCAGCATGCAGCACTGCAGCAGTTGTGTTAGCAATAAGTAGTCGCATACCTTTGTTTACAGCGCATGTCGATCATAAGTAAGTTTATTAGAAGTATTCCTAATAATAATATTTAGGAACTGTCATCCATGCAAATTAAAGCATGTGCCATTTTATATTTTATTATCTGTCGACATGCATGCTCTATTACAAAGGCAGATGGAAACCGGTACATTACATGATCCCTATAGACAGAGGACAAACTAATAAACCATAGACCACATAGAGTATTATCGTGCTATTGGGATTCCAAACTCTCACCTAATGACGTACACCATGCTATATAATATTGTGGTTTAGGTAAATTCTCCAGCGATGTATTTAGTCAGAGAAAAAAAAAGCCTGTCCAGTGACCCAGTCCTAAGCTCTGTCCCATGCTGCGCTGCCGCCATCCCCGGCCTCCTCCTCGTGTTCTTCCGGTCTCCCCCGATCCTACTTTATCGTGTTCTGGTGTTCAGCGATGACCTCCATCGATCCACGTCCCTACACGCTCCCAGCTCCATTGCCATGCCCTCGATATTCGCCTGTCCAACGGGCTCAGTCTCAGGCTCACTCTCATCTATGATCCTCACGAAAAACTCATCGATCTTCATCCTTGTAGTCTTTCTCATTAGGATCATCAAGAAGCATGCATTTTCATTTTGGCTGAAATTGTCACTCATCCATCGATCGATGGGGTACCATATGAGCAGAATCAGAGAAAAAAAAATCACTGATATTGGAAGAAAAAGTAGCATGAGATGTCATCAGGAATATCAAAACAACATTTTGGCAAAATGATCAGGTTACTACGTGTATGCCATCCAGTACATTGGCAACACACTTACACTTGCACAACCTCAATCGAATTTTCACTACTTCACAAATTATTTAGGTGCATTGGAATAAGCACTTTTTGGTTTTCTGATTACATTAAACAGCTATACGATGACAAGCTAAATGTGGGATCTTCTATCTTTTGTATCAGTGTAATTAGCAACCGCTACTTGTCAGCTGTTATTATTCAACACCTGCTTAGTTAAGTGACAATTGCTAGTAGAAACTAGAAAGTTTTAAGTTGGAACGTCAGAGGTATAAATTCATACAAAAAGTGGAATATATTCCATAAAGGACCGTATTGTAGAAAGTTTCTGTGATATATATAGCTTACTTGCAAGAAACAAAGCGTGATAATTGCTGTTGGAATTTAGATGTTAAGTGGGCTTGGCCCAATAACAAATTCTGAAATTCGTAAAGAAATCTCAAAGGCCCATTCATGAATATGGAAGGAGGGAGTGGTGGAATCCTTTAGTACCACATTGCTTGTGGAAGGTGGAGAGGACCAACTTAAATATGGAAGTTGTTCCTACCTTCTCAAGTCTAGTGTGAGAAGGAGAAAGAGAACTCCACACGCCAAGGCTCGCTCGCCTCGCGTGGCGTGGCGAAAAGGCGCACGACATGCGCGTGAATGGTCTTCCGAAATCCGGTTCCTCGCCTTGCGGGGGTGCGGTCTCCTTTTGCAGATTTAGTTTTTGGTCTTTTGGTTTGCAGAGTTCTAATCAAATACGAACAGCAGAGTCCTAACCGGTTTAGATCGTGATTGTGTCACGAGGTCGGTTCACCCGGACTATATAAGCGCACCACCGCCACGCTAAACGCATCCAATTCAAAGCTTAGGGTTTTTGCCTCTTCTCGCTGCGCCGCCGTCGCCAAGTCTCCAGCCCGATCGTTCAAGTGCACCGGCCGCCGACCGCGAGCAGGTCTCCGGAACCGCCGTCTTTGCGATCCTGCACCGGGAGAAGGCGAATAAGGTTTTTGGGAAGCGCTCTTCGCGCGACTGCTCCCAATCTTCGTCACGGCTCGTCTACCGAGAAGGACACGCGGAGGACCGTCCCAGCGCCGTCTTCGTCGACAACGTCTTCAGCAGCCACCGATCGACGACAGCGACAGCGACCTGGAGGAACTCGGCTTCGCTTTCGGGAACCTCTCCATTACGTTGTCATCAACGTCAGTCAGGTATTCTCGAGATCTAATCTTTATGTTAGTCATGTTCGACCAATCCAATCTATCTGGTGTGCTAGTTGTGTTTACACCTGTTGCCATGATCTATGATATGCGGTTATGCTATGCTATGATCTGTGTTATGTGTTCATGCTATGCTAGTATGCTTGACATGCTCTATCTAGTAGATCTTTTAATCATGATTTATTTTATGAAATTAATCTGAAATTGCCTATTTATTTAACAATTGCAATTACTAATTAAGAGCTACCAGTAGTATCAAATACGGGTGAATGGCCCGATTGAGAAAAAAAAGAGCTACTAGTAGTATTTTGCTGTGTGATCATTGTTACTACTACATGGTATATAGCTGCTACATTCGATTTGAACAAGAAAGAAAGGGAGTTGGGTTGGTTTAGAGATCATTGTTCTAGGATTTTGTTTTTCTATCACCGGACATGGACGTGAGATTAGGACATTACGTTTGTTGATATTTGGTTAATTGATAGCTAGAATAAAAGTATTGTTTGGGTGCGTGGATTTCCTTTTAGAACGTCTGTCAAAAACTCTAGATTTTTGTTGTTGACTCTAACTTATTGTAGAGTCGATTAATCATATCTTCCCCTCAGTTGCAAGCAATCATATTAAAAGAAGTCAAATGAAAACAATTTTTTTAAAAAGTTGTACAACTTGTTAAGATCTACAAACAATCTTATTAAAAGAAACCATTTATGGTCCAAAAATCTATTTAAAAATTTTGCAAACAGTCTCAAATGGACCATAAACAAAGTTGTTGATGCGGATGAGATCTACAATTTTGTAGTAGTAGATAACTTTTTTTATTGAAAATCATTTATGGTCCCAAAGTTTATCATTTAAGTTCTTACATTTTTAAATTTAAATTTTTATTAAACGATCTAGATGGAAAAATAACCAGAAGCAAAGATATATATCAACGATAATAACGTTTCTGTAGTAGTTAAAACAGAAGCAATGCAAAAACGTCAAGCTACATATACGGATCGGAGGGAGGAAATGATCTACCGATCGATCAGATAACCATATACTAGAATGACATAACTCGTCTAAGATCATGTTTTATGTTCAAGAGAAAACTGGCACACGTAACGTTATTATATTGTTCATATAGGACTCTGCTACAAAACCGTCTAACACGATTTTAATCAACAGAATATACTAATCTATACATGCATGTTAGCATGTATATGTACGTGTGGTGTTGTGTTGTTTTGAGTCAAAAAATGCCGAGATATACGGATATGTACTTACTGTATATATGCGCCTATAGAGTCCCTATATGGAGAGGATATATATATTAATATACAATACATGCTCGAGATAATTTACTCGTACGCGGATGGAACTATATCTTTTTAATCTGAAATTTTAAATCCTAACTAGATCTTGCATATACCAGTCGTTTAGATTCCGTATATCTCAACACAACCCTATAAATAAATCCCTCCGCGCGTCGTTCATCATACCCAACAACACGCGAAACAAAACTTAAGATGGCGATGTCCAAGTGCATGTGGTTCGCCCTCGCCTTCGCCGTGGTGGCGGCCACCCTGCAGCCGTCGGCGGCGACCAGAGTCCTCGACGCAGACCAAGAAGCAGCTGGTTCTTCTCCACGGCCGCCGGTGTGGCGCCCGCGGCCGTTCCCTCCGCTTCCTTTGCATCCCAGGCCTGCCGCGGTTGCCGTGGCTGCCACCCTGCAGCAACGCCTCATCGCCGATACACCACCCGCCGCTCCCTCCGCTTCCTAACCACCCGCCGCTCCCTCCGCTTCCTTGCATCCCAGGCCTGCCGCGTCTGCCATGGATGCCACCCTGCAACAACGACTCGTCATCGTCGCCGGTCGAGCCGCCGCAGCTGGCGGAGTGCCGCACGTCCCTGTCGGGGCTGGCGCCGTGCGCCGACTTCCTCACCAACGCCACCTCCGGCGTTCACGCGGCGCCCGCGGCCGCCTGCTGCGACGGCCTCAAGTCGCTGGTGAAGGACGCGCCCATCTGCCTCTGCCACTCCATGAACGGCAACGACCTCGGCAAGATCCTGCCGGCGCCCGTGCTACGCCTGCGCGTGATGGCGCTCCCTCGCGCGTGCCACGTCGCTGTGCCGTTTGGTACTCTTCGCAAATGCATCCGTAAGTCATCCACACACGTAACCACAGCATTCTACCTTTGCATTCTTCTTGAATCTTACATGTTATGGACAAGAAATCTGCTAATCCACTGTGAATTAATTTGTGATTGAATTGCACTGTGACAGGGGGACATGTGCCGCCGATGGATGCGCCATCTGCACCACCGGCAGCATAATACGGTAAGCACCATCCGATCCTAATCCTTCTTAATTTTCACTTGTTTTTCAGTTGATCAGTCTCGCATATACGTACGTTGTTACTAAGTCTGATCTGCAGCTTTCGTTTTGATTTGCAGTGGGAAGTAAATAACGAGGTGCAGAGAGCGCCCGGTCAGTGTTGGAATAGTTACGTCGCCAGGAGATCGAGTTAAGAGTCAATGCTGCTGATTTACAGCGTAGCAATGTGCTAGGGATATCGGTCATATATGCATCGAAACTATATATATTATGCACCATTATTGTCTGCAGTTTATAAATTTGCGTGGGATGTGCTTTGCGATTTTGTTTCCTAATTTTGTTTTCCATGAGGTCATTGGATTTGCACTGACGTGGTCTAACATGGACACGAGTTTTCCGTTTAGGGGTGTTTTTTTTTAAAAAAAAACATACCTACGTATAATAGTACAAAGCCCATCCAAGGGCCCATGCGCGTATATGTAGAGTCCAACGTGCTAGCACAAAGCCCATGCGTATACTACATAACCTCTTATGCTCTTCAAAGCATTTTTTATTACCTTATTATGAAAATATTTTCTATGATAAATTTAATGATACTAATTTGATAACATAAATCTTTATATATAGGTTTTTACTAGAAATTTGATCAAATTTAAAAAGTTTGACTCAACTCTAGAAATCTATATATTCTTGGACGTAGGGAGTAACTAATTAATGATTAAGCTTTCGTGTTGAGATAGAGCTATGAGCTGTTGGTATATACTCCTCCATACTAAAATAATTGCCGATTTCACTTCCCCAAAATGACTAGTGCTTTTATTTTAACTTTGACTAAATATATTAAAAAAATATTAATATTTATAACATATAATTATTATCATTAGATAGAATGTTAAATTAAATATGTTCTTGAACTTTTTAGGTAGAGATATAATTGTTACTAATATTTCCTACAAATCTAGCCCAACTAAGTTTAACCGACTAAGTTTAACCAACATGTATACCGTAGCAATATTTATTTTGGGACGGTGGGAATATCATGTTATCAATCTTGCAGAGATGGAAGTTGCATCGGAACGCAGTCCATACATGCATGCGAGAAGGTAGAGAGAGCTTGCATGCACACGGCAAGTTTACAACGGAAGTTTCGAGAATTTTTTTGAAAGCAGGCCGCTGCCCATTCTGCATGAAGAGAAAATAGAATGTTCCAATTTTATCCTAATGGGCTCCTTTAACGAGATGTCCGGAAGGCCAGTAGACAACACACAAACAAACAATGCTAAGCTTAGAGGGTTGTACTGACTACGAAGCTAATGTGCGGCAAACGATCGTTCCTGGCCCATGAATGAAGTCATCATAAAGTTGTAGCGCCAAGCTAGTAAAGTACGATCGAGTATTTCCCCTCACACAACAATAAAGTTAGGAGAAGGATTCTCGACTGTCCTCCACATATCCCTTAATAATAGTATAATATATATACTCTCTCCGTATTGGTAAAGGAAGTTGTTTTGGACGAGGTTTTGGTCAAACATTGAAAATATAAATGATCAATAGCTTTTAAGTTGTTGAATTTGTAAATTTGAAAATTATATGAATAGATTTATCTTAAAAAATATTTTTATAAAAGTATAAGTATATCACATTTCCATAAATATTTTTATAATAAGAGGTCAAAGTTGTGTATTGGAGACCGCGTCACTGTCCTAAACGACTTCTTTTACCGATACGAAAGGAGTAGGTAAGAACATATATTAAACCTCGGTAAATCATGGACAAGGTTGGCTATTACCTATACAAGGCGCTGCTTTATGCAAAGTAGGGGCATGGGACGACTAGTAGACGTCGTCGCCAGCAGAACGCATATGCAGGTACCGGATTTTGTATATTCACTACGAATCTACACAAACCAGAAATAGATTTTGTATATTTACAAGTACAAGAGACACCACAGGCCATGCAAGTAGGACATCACGCACACGGATCATTATATATATACATAGGTCAGAGACTCAGAGACGACACACACGACGGCCGGTGCCAGTAGAGCTGCATGCACGAGTTGTGCAAAGTAAGGTTAAAGATAGGATCGATCGGAGTAGAGGACAAGATCACAAACTAAAGATTCAGTGATTGAAAACCCAGGTCGATCGTGCTCCAGTGGCGCGCTAGAGCGAGAATGGTTGCAACCGCGATCTCCTTGAGCGCAGCCTGCGCCGCGCCGGCGGCCACCAAAGCCGCCGCTGGAAATCGGCCGGCGGCAAAGGAGAGCTGCACGAGCACGGCCCCTGCCACCCACAGCAGGAAGCCCACGAGGATGTGGTCGTGATCGTAGTCGCCGCCGGCGGCGGCGACGAGCAATAATGAGGCCCCCAGCGCCATGTACGCGGCCGAGCACACGCGTAGCTGCTGAGCAACGACGACGACATGGCGGTCGGGGTCAAGGTCTTGGTCATGCACGATCGGATTGTCATGGTGGTTGAGAACGGTATCGGCAACAAGGGCTACCAAGTGGTTGAGAACGGCAGCCTGCATCTTTGCTCCCTACCAAGTGGGCACTGGGCGCAGTGTGGCTAACTGGCTATCTCTTTGTAGTGCCAGTGCTAGCTTACTGCTGTATGTATGATATCACATTGCCCTGGAGTGAGCTCTAGCTCATACGGAGTACGTCGTTATATATTCGCGTTAACTAGCAGCTGCTGCAAAGTTTGCCACTTGATAGTAAAAAAAGATTTATAGTGCCAAATAAATCTGCTTATTTAATCCAGAATTAATCTTTTCATTATATATCGTGCGCATCCATCATTGGCTGTTTGGCACTCCTAGCAACAATCCTAGCTAAGGGGCGTTATTTGGTTTTCATAAGTTATGAGACTTATTAAGTCAAAAAAATAAAATAAGTGACTTATTTTGCCAAACAATAGAGACTTATTAAATCATGAGATTCAAGTCACTTGCAACCATTTTCTTTTCTTTCATATTTTTTTCACCCTGACTTATAAGTCACTCATTTTCTCTTCTTTTTCACCACGACTTATAAGTCACCTGCAACCAAACAGGCATGACTTATAAGTCACTGATTTTTAGTCATCTAACTTATGGAAACCAAACAGGACCTAATATATATGGGAACATATCTTGTGAAAACCACAACTTTCGTGAAAAACCTATGCAAACCATGGTTAAAAAAAGTCATCTAAATTCATAAAAAAATCACACATGTTGACGATAAGATGATATACAACCTTGAAAAATATCTTGTCCAAACTTCACTTTATCAGCTGAAAACTAGCCAACCTGAGTTGCTGCTTTGCTTATCACTTTATCAGTGTATTAATAATATATTAACGGGTGCTGTTTCAGTACTTAAGTGTGATGGGACTAGAGAAGCATATATAATATAGAATATATATGGGGTGCAAAAGTCTATGCGGAAACCAGTCATGGACTTCTTTTATGCGGCAATTATACACTGCCGGTGAATGAAGCTAGCAGTTTGAAGGGATCTTTTCTTCTTATTGTTTTGTCTAAAAAGGCGCACTTGGTATCTAGAAAAGTTCAAATAATGCATGTTAGAAAACTTATATATAAAGCTGCATCCAGTGATATATCGTCACTGCTTCGATGAGAGTTCATTTCTCAGGAGTTTCTTCTTAAAGATTCTCGGGGACATAGGAATGGAGTTGAAAAATTCAAATATACAATGTCAACCACGGAACTTTCCAAGAAATTCATTTTATCATTTGATTTTCCCCCCGTCTCTCTTTACCTCTTTTTACAGGGATCTTATAGATATAGAAGGTTATTTGTGAGGTAATAACTGAAATAATACTGTAGTTTGGTGAGGTAATAAATGAAATAATAATGTAGTTTGGTGATAGTTGTCTATATGAAGGTTATTTGTATGACAAAAAGTCTATCATCAGCTGTTGCTGTCCCCACTAATAAAAAAAAAGTTAATGATCTTTTTATTGTTTATTTCCAATGCTTCATGACAGGGTGATGAAAGATATATAGGTTCGATCGTCATAGAACAGCAAAGATGTGATCATGAAGTTTTGATATAAAAACGTTTTTTTCCCCACTATCCTCAGTCAGCATGCAGTAAGTTTTGCCTTTGGAGGATGTTCGATTTTACGGTGGGCTAGCTGCTGCTGGACCAAAGCTTATGTGTACTAAATACCTTGACAATCAGTCTCACAAGAGTTAAGTGGGCATGCCTTTTACTTTTTTGGAGCTTCACACGCAGTTTCTTGGAGAGGAAGGGTTTAAAGTGTGACCTGACAAAACCAAAGGTACGACGAAGGATACATCAGAGAGAAATCTGTCGTCCAACAATAGGTTGCATTGGGAAAAGGGTCAACAACGTTTGTTTCAAGCTAGAAGGAGGATTGAGCCAGAGTCGTTGGATGCGAGAGTGAATGTCTTGATACATGCCTGTATTAGAAAGAGCAAGAGGAAGTTGGTTTGCTGGAGTTAATTTGTCTGTGCGTTATTTTTATTCTAGTACTTACTTCCTCTGTTTCAAATTATAGTTTACTTTATCTTTTCTAGATACATTGCTTTTGCTATGCACCTAGTTGTACATCCAGATACATAGTAAAAACAATGTATTTAGAAAATTTAAAGTAAACTACAATTTGGAGCGGAGGAAGTACCAAACAACAAGAACTTAGGGAATGAAGTGGACTTTTGTTAGGACTAGCTAGTTTGGATTATAGGATTTTTTTGTTTCCTGCATTTTTCTATGAAAATAAACCGGTTCCTATAAAATTCTTTTTTGTTGTAAATGGGGCAATCTAGAACTGATCAGTGACTGTTCTGTTGTCACCAATTTATCCAGCTAAGTATTGCTGATGTATCTCTGTTGGTAAGCTAGTGACCAACACTTGATGACGGAACGATAGAGAGGTCCACCATCAAAAGAACATGACACTATCCAGCTAACGTGATGCAGTTGGACAATTGCGCTGCAAATATATATTATTCATTATTATTTTAATATAAAAATGTGTCTCCATAACCGTCGTCGCCAATTAGCAGTATGCTGAGACATATGCGGTGACCATCAGCCGATGGCCGGCTGGTGCTGGTGACATTGCATGCCATGAAAACCAAACAAAAAATTTAAAAAGAGTACAAGTGGGCACGCCATACACTCTCTTTGGTGTAGCCGTGTGTAGCTCCAAATATAAAGGGACTATATGGTAGTTTCTTGGACGCCGAGGTGCTTTCGAGTGTGGCCTAGCTTTTACGATGGAAGTGGAAGAAGCATTATGTATTATGATTATGATTCATTATTCTTTTTAAATCAATAGTATTTTTTTTTTGATAACGTCTAAGTGCATTTTTCATTAAGCAAAATAGAGTTTTGAAACTACAAAAGGGAAAACGGTAATCAAACGATTACCGAACCCCCGGCACCTAGCACACACACCAGACGGAAAACAAAAGGAAAAAAAAGGAAAGAGAGAGAGAGAGAGAGGGGGGAGCCCTCCACCTATAACAACCCCAGCAATTGAGCTTGACACAAGGTAAATCCGTAAAGTGCCAGCAAAAAACAACGCGAAGATCATCAATAAAGAAGACCGTCCAGCATCAATGACAGCGGCAAAACATCCGCCCACGAACTTAATTAGCCCGCGGCCATCACTCCCGGCGACTCATCGGCTGCCCAAGAGGAGCCAGCGACGCAGCGGCAAAGTATCCGCCAACGAACCAAATACGGTGGCAAAGCATCCGCCAACGAACCAACCAAATGACCGTCACTCCCGGCAACTCCGAAGCTGCCCGAGAGGAGGCCAGTGTCACAGCGGCAAAGCATCCGCCAACGAACCAAGCAGTGACCGTTACTCTCGGCAACTCAAAAGCCACCTGAGAGAAGGTCAACCAAACGAACCCGATGGCAAAAGCATCCGCCAACGAACCATGATACAAGGACAAGTCAAGAGCTGTAGGATGAACCGCATGAGAGGAAGCGCAGCGGCACAAGAGGAACACCCCGAGGATCCGAAGGCAAGAAGTGCCCGCCCCCAAGCCGACGACCGACAAGAGCCATGGCTGCAGAAGAGATGCCTGACGTCGCCTTCAGGAAGGACACGACGCCAAAGGCGCCATCGACGCCATCCCAAGAGGGATGGGTTTTCACCCGCGTCTCCCCGGACGTGAAAGACGCCATCCCAAGAGTAATGTCAATAGTATTACATTACTCTCTATGGTTCAAAAATTTTAAAGTCTCTCAGAGACTTTAAAATTATAGGTAATGTTTATTTGAGTTTCTAGTTTCTGAACCTCCGAAAAAAGCAATTAGTAAAGCCAAACTCTGAAACAAATCTATATTATTGTTCGCAACTAAACTTAGCACTAGTGAATCCAAATACCCTAACGCTAAAAGTCTAACTAATAATTAGAAATGTACTACCCAACTAAAGCTTGTGGCTTCTCCCTTTGTTCCAAATTGTAGTTCAGTTTGTTTTTTCTAGATATATTAATTTTGCTATATATACACCTAGTTATACATTATGTCTAGATACATAATAAAAGAAATAGATCTAGAAAAACTAAAGTAAACTATAATTTAGAACGGAGGGAGTATTAATTAGATGTGGAGGATCCAACCTCAACTAGTAGCTAAGTTAGCTAATAGCATAATTATAAGTGAACTTTTGCCTTTAGAGACTTACACTTTGCTTTGCGATTGGACTAACAAGATTCATTGCACAAAAGACAAGATGCGGCTGTCATGCTGCAATTATGAGTATGTAGCATTGAACATCAAGTCATCGCCGTTATCCAAGTCAATTGTTAGGCATCCTCAACAGTGAATTAGCTGTTAGCTTATACTCCCTCTATAGTTGAAAAGAAAGATGTTTAGGACAGCGACCTCGGTCTCCAAAACGCAACTTTGAGTTCTCTTTTCTATAAAAATATTTATTAAAAAATTATGTATCTATACTTTTATGAAAGTATTTTTCAAGACAAATCTATTGATATGATTTTCACATTTCTAAACTCAACGACTTAAAAGTTATTCATGATTTATGTTTCCAATGTTTGACCCAAACCTTTTCCAAAACATCTTTCTTTTCAAGTATGGAGGAGTATGAGTCATGTCATTATCACTTCATCGTGTGAACCCACATGCAAATGATATTTTGTTCTACATCTTCTCCTTTCTTTCTCAGTCTTTATGAGCAGACCCACAAATCACCTCGTTAAACCACCTTGTTTAGTGAGCGAGATACGTGTTGAGATAAGAGATAGTCTCTTCTTTTTTCATCTTCTCTCTTTCAGACAAGAAAAATGTTGACATGGACTGTTATGATCTAGCTGATGACTTGTCACTGTGGGGACGCCTTTCATGAATCACAGTACAGGCGTAGAAGCTCATACGAGACATACTTAATATACCTCGAAACACCTATGGCTCTGATTCTGTGGTGAGTGGTGACCTTCCACCAAGTGCATAACTGCATACCAATACCAAGAGTCTGCTTGGTTCACTTTCAAAAAATTCATGCCAAAGCAAAAATTTAGCAACCCATGATTTTGGCAAGTATTTGGTTTGCTACTAAAACTTGCTAAACTCTCACATTTGGTCTGCTGTAAATCTATGGTAATTTTTTTACCCAACTTTTGGCATGACCAAATTTAAAAGTGAACTAAGCAGACCCGAAATCCTGAAGCACACACTTTTTTTGTGCTTTACCAACGTGTAGTAGTTAAAAACAGCTCATCAGTAACAAGGAGATAGAATGATAAAGCAACCAGGTAGTTCTTCATGTGTAGTCCATCCCAAATTATAAACAAGTCACTTTGACTAAACCAAAGTGACTTATAATTTGGGATGGAGGGAGTAGTAATTAAAAAACAGCTCGTCAGCAACAAGGAGATAGAATGACAAAGCAACCAGGTAGTTCTTCATGAATAGTTTAGCTCTCAAACTCTTATGTGATTCATATGTATATACTCGTTTTCCTATGCTAGCATCTTTTTCTTTATTTCATATGAGCTAACAAGTAGACTCTGTTGTTGAGAATACCCTTAGAAGTAGATTGTATTAGCAAAGGTTCACCAGGAGAGCCTTTATCTAAACTTGTTTTATGTGAGCCTTTTGAATCCAGTCCATCTAGTTTTAGAGTCCTGAATTTCATAGTGCTGTAGTGTTGCGGTGTTAGATCTAAGAGGTGAAATGATTGTTTGGATAGGAGAGATAAGGAACTAGGGAAACACTTGTAGCTCCAATTGTCTAAAATCAGACTTCATGAACGTAGCGTGAACCATATAAAAAGTAACTTTTATAGGACACTTAAATTATTTTAATTATATAGAGGCAAGTGATACATTCTAATCTTGAGACAAAAGCAGACTTAAAAGATAAATATTGAATATTAAAACCATAATCAGAATTTGTTGAGATGGCCGAGTTGATTAAGGTTCTGGTCCGAAAGGGCGTGGGTTCAAATCCCACTCTCAACATTATTTTTTTCTTTTTTTATATTCCCAAGATAACACAGTATTTGTTCACATTCTTTTTTTGTTCTCTTTTTTTAACATAATTCTCAGCATAACAAATTTGTTCTCTTTTTTCTTGTTCTTTGCTTATCTTCTCCTTTTGTATATTCTCAACATAACAACTTTTTGTGTCCACTTGTTTTGTTCTCCTTTTTAAATATTTTTATAACAATTTTATTCTCTGTTTTGTATATTCTCAACATAAAAATTTTGATCTCTCTTTTTTCCTTCCCATTTTTGCTGTTGTTAATAACATAACGATTGTTTTTGTTCTCAATTTTACTTCTTTTTTGATATAGGTAGAGGAAATGCCCATCAGCCCATGCATGGCAACGATAAAAAAAAAAAAAATATTTAGGACAATACAATCTTGCGCGGCAGTAATTAATATTTTTTTGAACAAGTCAGCAGGGAAGTGCCCTACCTATTCTTTTTTTTCTTTTTATAGATAAAAATGAACAAAATTACATGAAAAACATACAAGGTCATCAAGACCCAAAATAAAAAGGCACGAATACATTATACATTAGAGTTTATTCTCACACCACAATTTGAGGGGGTAGCAACCCCTTCTTTCTACCCCTTCTTTAGCCTTGATACACACTAGGCTAAGCTCATGAAGTGTCAATTTCTAGGCTTGTAGAGAAGCTGACTTGTGATCGAAGATGACTCCATTTCTTGTGCTCATGAATAAGGTTTCTTGTGCTCAATCTATCTCTTATAAAAAGCCAAGCAAAAAACTTTTTGATTACCTGGGTTACCAGCTTTCCAAATCCACTTGAAAAGAGGAGATGCCTGAGTTGCCCCTCAGTAATAAATATATAATACAACACACATAAAGAAAGGGGTCATTGTTTGGTTTTCCATTCCACCCTTATGTACCCTTCTTTGCTTTTTTTTTTCTAAAGCCTGTTCAACCACATATCACCTAGAACAAAGTTATAGACTTCTTCAATGAAAGAAAGTCTCATGGAAACGTTTTTAACGAAATAAAAACCATACAAATAGATTTCTTGATCTTTTTTTAGGAGAACTTTTTTATTCGCTGTTTTTCTTGAAATGATCGAAAAAAAACAACATAGAGAGCTTCTGATACCTTGAAAATATTGGTCAGGCAAAATAGTTGCCCCATGCATTGAACTTCTTCACTAAATAGCTTTACAAAAATTTCCACAATACTAGAATACAGCACCATTTTGTTCTGGTCCTATTGCATCGTGCCATTCCCTTTCCCTGTCCAACTAATTCCGTATCAAAACTAACTTGCTACAAATACATACCTCCGCTATGCTAGTATGACCTCAAGGATACTCTTGTGGCCATGAGGCACCCTTGCACTGACGACTGACCTCAATGAAGCTGTACATGTCAGTGCTGTAGCACAAATATCAGAGATGTCAAATTTCATCAGAAAATCCATGCATGCCTCATCATTTACACATTTGTGAGACTGACGACCCAGTGCCACAGACCACAGCAAAATTTCACCAATTCGTCAACATTGATTGTGCAATTAACCTTAAAGATGCACATGCAGCATAATATTAGAAACTCTTCATCCAGTTACACATTTGTGGTGCAAGACATAATAGGAAACTTAAAATCATGCAAACTTACATAAGCAGGAAAAAAAAAACAAGCCCTTATAAATTATAATCAAGAATTCCGGCATAATTTTAAGATCACTCCAAAAGTCCCAGGTAGTCATGCAACCGAGGACCGAGGCAATCCTTTGGTTCAGAGATACAGTGTCCCACCATCTGATACAAGGTGGTCCCAAGGACAGTTGAACATGGATGCTTGTTTAAACAACATAGTACATTACACTATTACAGTAACAGCAACATCAAGTAGACCTGTAACAAATAAATCCAAAGGACGATAAAATCAAAGGATAACTGGCCAATGGGATCTTGAATGAATTGCTGGTTAAAGGATCCATTATTGTAGCAGTCTCTGAAGATGAGCACACCAAAACCATCACAAGGAGGTCTTCCAACGCTTGACCCAGCCAGCACAACACCAGGGCTGGAGGATGTTGAGTGATGCAAGTATGTTTGCTCGTGGCCAGAGTGAGATCACCACAATGCTAATTGATTTTGTTACCCAAAAACAAGAATGTGAGAAAACCAGTTATCCACAAGTTGGCCTTACTATTTCATACCCAAACAGCTGCTATGTACAGTCACAAGTTTAGGACATGAATTTGAACTTCTCAGATTTGAAGACTCACAGCACAAGCTTAGACACCGAAGGTGCACTTCACTCCAAGCAAAAGGATGCAACTACCCTGTGAAGACTCAGCACAAGCTTAGACAGCGAAGGTGCACTTCACTCCAAGCAAAAGGCTGCATGCAACTACCCAGTTCGTGTGTGCCTTATATCTAGAATGTAGAGCATGTTTAGTTCCCTTAATTTGGTGGCTATATCATGATTGAGCAAGGGTTAACAAGACCAGTGTAAAGGTTTGTCTTCCATTTAAAGTAGAACTTCCAAAACCAGTAATTTAAAGCTTAAAAAAAGGGTCACCAGCGTAACCAAGAATGCTTTACTGTTCCTGAAACTTTGCAAAACCACAGCACCTATATACATAATTTTCCCTTCAGCTTCTATTTATACCCTTGTCTAGTTGTTTTTTTTTTTTTGAGAATTACACAGTACAACGCAGACACTCACAACACGCACGCACACTCACCCCTATGAACACACGTACGCAAACCCTACCCCTATGAGCACCTCCGAAGGACTAGGCAGCCGGCAGATCTGGAGAACATAATGTGGGCTAAAACATATACAATGAAGTGCAAACGACATGGGAAATAAGAAATAATATGCTTTTTCACTCCCCTCCTGGAGTTCTTTGTGCAGAATTATTAAAAAAAACAAAGAAACATATTCCTGCTGTGAACCAGGTAAGTGCTTGGGAATGGGTGGCATTGGAAACTTCAGCTATATCAGAATCAAGTGGAATAGAATCACAGGGTGAAGCATGGAGTCTAAGTAATTCGCCAAATCACATTGTGACTGAACCATACCAGCGAGATATGAAGTATCAAGTAGTAACGTTTATACTACTTTTTTAGTACTCCCTCCGTTCCAAATTGTAGTTCACTTTGGCTTTTCTAGATACATTGCTTTTGCTATGCACCTAGTTATACACTATGTCTAGGCGCATAGCAAAACGAATGCATCTAGAAATCCCAAAACGACTTACAATTTGGAACAGAGGAAGTAGTAAATTGTGAACAACTATAGGATGCTTAGACTCCTGGTTAGAAAGTGTCACTTTGCGTGAGAAGGGTGTGGAAGTGGACGCTCTTGAATGAGCTTAGGCATAATCATCAAGATTCAAGATTATGACAACTACCTGTGTAAGTTGTCTTGAGAGTTGAGACTGTTTAGCGACTCAAAATGTCTGAGGCAAAGTGTCTGAACTGTAAGTTAGAAATAATCACTTGAAGAAAAGCAGGAGATTAACAAACAACCTTGAGAAACTCCCTTTGTCCAGCAGTAACTGGTAACCATAGAGGTAACTGGCTTAAGGTTACCACTGACAAATGAGCCAGTAACAAATCATCGAACAGTTGAGGGATCCGCCTAATCTTGAATTGGACCATCAGATCCGCACTTACATGGCTCATATTTCAACAATTCGTATCCCTACTTACACGTACATTTCCTCGGGCTGCAACTGGAAAATCGGATTCCAAACCTAGTAGGAAAATAGAGGAAGAAATAGGGATGTTTACCAGCAACGCAACAGCAGCCTGTGGTCAAGTCAACTAATCTTGGTGCCGACGGCGGCGCGTGCTTCGGCGGAGACCAAGGGCGGGGAGCACGAACAGCCACGCCACGGAGGTGCAGAGCGCAGCCGCGGCAGCGATCTCCGCGGGCGCAGGCCGCTCACTGAGGCCGACCCCGCCGGCGCGCCACCGGCGAATAAGGATGTAGAGGGAGGCGACCGCCAGCGCCCTGAACACACGGTCGGAGTGGCCCCCATTGCCGAGGCCGGAGCAAGGTCGCCGCCGGTGAGGTGGGTAACTGGGTTGAGCGCATGACGAGATTTTGACGAGGGAGTTGGGGAGACGAGGAAATCAGAAGAATTGACTGCCGCGGTCTCCTCAAAGTCAAACGTCATTCGTTTTAAGGTCCATTTGGCATCCAGTCAGCCGTTTTATGCTAAATAGGGTAAAAATTACACGGGAAGCCTCAAATCATAAGATGAGATGGAGTAAAAAACAGTAACTTTACCAGTCTTCATCTCATGCTGCATGACGTTCTGTAATAAGAGGTTTTAAAAAACTTTATATGTGGAGCTACTTTGCAAAACGATTTACCAAAACACCTCCGGCTTTACCGAAAAAGTTGTTTATATAGAGCTAAAGCTAAAAAACAATTTCACTAATGAAGTGGAGCAGTGCCAAGCGGGCCTGTCATCGCCGTATCGTGTGCACCATGAAAATATGCCAGCTTATAGTTTTTTTTTTTTTTAAAAAAACACTAGTTACACACCCAAACTCACTTTACAATATAATTTTGATACTTAAAAATGTCCTAAACCTAAACTTAGTACTCCCTCCGTTCTAAATTATCTAAATTATAAGTCATTACACTTTTCTCGAAAAGTATTAGGTTTAGGATCCGCTTATAAGTCATTTCAGCATTGTACCTAGAAAAGTTCAGTCAAAGCGCTGAGTTTGTGGAGGAGTTACAAGATAAGAGGTACTCCCTCTATTATCTTTTTTATAGGGCGTTTTGCCAATAACATGCTTTTGATTCAATATAGGGCGGGCCGGCTTGTTGAGGCTAGCTGTTAACATGCACAGCGTGGGCATACGAAGGGTTGGTGCTAGAATGCTTGACCGGCTGCCAAAAGAAGCCTGGTTATTGGCTCATGCTTATTTACTCCGCGTGCATGCATGCATAGAAAGTAAACTCATCCAATCAAAATGTTTCGCACTATGGGTCACATAAATTCTCTAGTCGCTTTCTCTTTCTCCTTGGTATCCATTTCTATGCTCATGCCTTATAAAAGATAATAGAGGGAGTACAATACAAGTGCCAGAGTTTGAGGTTTGTTACATCACTTGCATTTTTCAAACGCTTTTGCCATATAATGAGATCATCACACTCTGGAAATGATGTTACGGCTTGATGAGGGCTTGTCCCTGAAGACTTCTGCATTCCTTGCATCCCAGACACGCTATAGCAAGGCAAGCAGCACGAACGGCCATAAGATAGCATCTAAATGAGGGAGGGCACCTCCAGTCCACACCCTGTCCACACACACTTCATCATCAGTCAACTCACGGATATTGCTTAACTGAAGCTTCTGCCAAAGCTCGGTACTCGAAGTGCAGCCAAAAAACACGTGCTAACTATCCTCGACATGATTGGGGCACCGTTGACACTTGTCGTCGTCCAAAACACTACAATGGATTTTTTTATTTCAAAGGCCCTTAACATGGCTTAGTTAGATAAGTGCATGTCGACTGTCCTAATCATTTTTAGTTATACAATGGCCACACAAGTTAGAGACTCTCTCCACCTATCTTTTTCTGCATATGCTTTTATGTTTCTTTCGTTCATCTAAACAACTCTTATATATATAGCGAGTTCCACCACAATGCACTATCTTGCATAACTTGTTTCTTCAAAAGTGATAAAGGTATGATTTGATGGCTTTAGCTTGGAAAAAAAAACAGTTTAGGCTTTATCGCCTCTGCCTTGTTTAGAAGCTTCACAAATCATTTTGGCATGTATACTTGTTTGGTAGAGTTTTTTTCTTATTAAGCAAGTGAAAAAACCGTAACAAATAGGTTTTTTTAGATAAAGAACCGTAACAAATAGGTAACGCAAAAACCCAAAGGCCACCTCAGCTCTCCTACCTTCCTGTCCTGATAGGCTGATACGCTTAACCAAAGCAGCAATGCATGCAATGTTATTGATTTTTTTTGTTGATACCAAGGACGGAGCTCTGATGCTTAAACAGAAAAGACCTGATCGAGGCACTGGCCAAGGACATACCTGCAGGGACGATCCGCTTCGGCTGCCGCATCACTGCCATCGACGCGGATCCCGGCGACAGCCACGGCGCCGTCCTGACAATGGTGGATGGTACTACCATCAAGGCCAAGGTAAACTTTGCAGTTGCAGACGGACGTCCAAGTCACGGACAATCTTGTCCATTTCTTCATAACAATGCCCAAACCTCCCACAGGTATTCACTTCACCCGGTGGGATATAGTCAAGATTTGCATGATGAGGAGGCTACCGGCGCAACTGGTAACGGGTTAACCACGTTCTATTTGCTAGTCTATGATAATAACACCATATATTCGTGTGAACACGCTAGACACACTTCAAGTAAAACCAGATTTCCTGGTCAAGTCGCTGTGAAGGACGTGAGTATACCATAACCAGAGATGACGGAATTTGTATCCTCAAGAACATTCCACCTAGATACAGAGTCGACACTGTATGGAAATGACTAGGTACCAAAAAAATTAACCGCTCTTCATCTTTTCCTCCACCAACTCAATGCAGCGGTATAGAACCAATTGAACAAGATTTAACGGGCACACTATCTGATTTGTAATCTCATTAGCATCCTTTCCATTTTCCAACTGAATCTCCGCCACGATTGGTCTTAATGGGATCAGCCACTCCAAGTGCACCTCGCGCAATGTCTCTTTCTGAAACAATTTTCCAGATCTTTGTCCTGACCAAAAGGGAAGGTAAAAAGTGATCAAACACACAATTCACATATCTTCCATAGCCCATTGTGACACATGCAAATTCTAATTGATTAATCAGGCGATGATGCAAAACTGAGGAATCCTAACTATATTCTGCTGGTTTACAAGAATGGAAAATATTGACCCAAAAACACATCTTATCCGATTTGGAACTAAAATTTATGTCAATTGCACAGTACTCCCTCCATCCCAAATTATAAGACACTTTGGCTTATAATTAGAAATTGCCAAAACTGCCTTATAATTTGAAATGGAGGGAGTAGCTTATAAGGTTATTGCTCTTTGGAAAGGTATATATGTGCATGACTAAAAAATTAGGAATAAGGATTGCTCATAATTACCACTTCCAAACATGAATAAGGACATGTATGTGCACGATTTAAAAATTAGGAATAAGGACCTATGGCAGACCCCCAAGTGTTAATTTCAACTTTTGTTAAGACTGTATTTAAAAATCTAACATTTTTGCTAATAAAGTTCATTGGGTTTGACACAAGTTAGCATGTATAATATTAAACCCAAATGCTTAATTTCCACAAAAAAATGCTTAATTATATAACCACAATATAAATAAATCAAGATTGCTGAAAAAAAACTGCAAAATTTTGAAACATATTTCAAAGGGTAGTTAAAATATTGCAGGAGTTGAAATGTAGTGGATGCAAATACAGGCATAGCATGAATTGAAAGAACAAGAGTCGCATTATGGCTGTGGCAAATTATTAATATCTGAAGATAAATTGTTAATGTTAAGTTTTTGGATGTTACCTCTTGAATCTATTATCAGAATAAATCTTAGCAAGTTCAGAGCTGATATTACCTGCATAGAAATAGAAAAAACGTGAAATATTCTAGGAAAATATTCCCAGATAAAAACTGCACAATGTTGTGAAAACTGAAAACACAATTAGTAGGGCAAGACAAGTAAAATTTACAATAACAGAGCACCTTAAGTATAAACCACTGAACCAACAATCCGTTGATCTAGCATTCTAGCATTCCTAAATCCTTAAGTATACACAATACTCCCTCCGTCCTGTAATATATTGCATTCTAGCATTCCAAATTTGTCCTCAAATATAATGCATTCTAGAGGACAAAAACAAGTTTTGCATTAAATACTTTCCACTTATCAACCAATCACCATTAATCATGTTGATGATAGCGACTGCTTAGGAAATAAAATGAAGGTACATGCGTCTTTTATGTTCTCCCCTAATTTGTCTTAAATTTCAAGAACTCACTATATTACAAGACAGAGGGAGTAATCATTATTTTAAGTGCAATAAGATCATTATAAGGAAATATACCTGCTCACTGTGCTCAGGAAGGGAAGGAGGACCACCTTCTGGAGGCCTCAAAATCAGCTTGACTAACTCAAGTGCATGAGATGCCCAGCACGGCAACCTGTTACCTTGAAATCCATCATCTTCAACACAATCATTGTCAGCTCGACGACTCTCTCGCGAAACTTCCTCCCTCACTAGATCAAGGAGAATTGCAGTCTGACAGTAACCAGAAGTTAGAATTTTATTGATGACACTAAAACAGAGGCTCAAATTTTAACAGCCATGTTTGCCATTCTCAGCATATTATGCCTCAGAAGATTAAGGTCAGTGATTAAGGACAGTAACATTCACATAACACTTTGTCCTCCAAGATTACGAGCATAAATAAGATGGAGTTACCAAAACAGTATTAGAGGAAAACAGTGTCCTTACCAAGGATGGAGATGTACTATTGTTTACAAGAGCTCGTAAGATGTCAAATCTCTCAGATGATGGCACCATTGAAATAACCTGACAATTTAGTATCATAAATTAGTGCAATTTTTTTTATAAAAAAAGGGGCAATATCACAGTACATAGGGCGTAGAGATGCCATTCAAAATCAAGCTATCATCATGGGAATCATTGAAATTATAATTTCCACTACTTCTCAAACATAGGTGCCATTGTAATTCAGCTCATACTTGAGGTATGCCATTATGCACGACCACAGCAGCCTTGGGCCCTCATGTAGGCATACGTACAGCTTCGTACTTTCGTATAGACCAAAATTCAGCTCCTATTTCCTTCCACTCACTGACATACGGGCCGTACTCCTCATACATATAGTCTCTGTTCCAGTCTTCCCCCATGGAAAGCTCCCCCTCTCTGCCTCAGCATCGGACTCGGTGCCGCCATGCACACCATAGTAGGGAGAGCATCAAAGAGCTACATCTGGATGAGGGGTAGGATGGTGAGGATGAGCTGCAAGAGGTGTGCAAGCATGATGCCTAAGGAAGCGACAACAGAGAACATGCTCTGGCAGGGCACCGGTGGCCCATGCGTGACTGTGACAAGTCGGGACAGTGACAACTCAGGACTTGTCACCACCGCCATCTGTGGCGGGAGTAGCCAGAGGCAAGCAGAACCATAGCAAAGAAGCCAGATCCGGGATAAGAGGGGAAGGGTTCACGACAGAAAAGGATGGATCCGTTGTTGTCTGCACTCGTGGCACACCGTGGGTACCACGCATCATACCAGTAGTAGACCATGTTGTGCTCCAAGAAACGATGCAAGGCCTGCCACTTTCACATTGTAATGACAGTGATGTCCCACGCCCTAAGGGCCTCGGCGGCGGCGACGCACCGTCCAGCCACCGTGACACCGTCATCTGCTAAATGGGGCTGACGCGGTAGCCAAGGAGCTCTAGGTGCACGAAGGAGGCCACGAAGGCTGCCAGTAGTGGCCCAGGTGGAGGCGTACACAGACATGTCCTTGGAGCGAAAGCTCACGCCCATGGCGGTCAGACCTGCACCTTGCGCACGGGGACGTCGTCCTCGTAGAAGGCCATGACTACAGAGGTCCAAAGGACGGAGTAGTGGAAGTGCTACGGCAAGCATGAGTTCATGTCAAATGCCACTAGTAAGATGGAGTCGGGAGAGAAAGAGGAAGGGGATGACGCAAGTGGTCCACTTGTAAGTCAGGTGGGGAGAGAGGTAGGATGGATATTTTGGGCTATATGAAAAGTCTACGCAATACATACACTTGCATGTGGGGCCAATTTCAGTATGTCACTAAACACATATAAGATGGCATGGTTCAAAGGGACACTAAATTGTAGTGGCACACGTCCTGTTAGGTGAGAATTAGTGGTCCCCTCTGAAATGGCCGAATTATAATAACATGGATCTAATTAAGCCATAAACATAGGAAAGAGGACTTCAAGGTACTTGCCTTTTTCAAAGCAGCAAAAGCTTTTTTCCGCACCAATGCCGCAGGGGCAGCCATCATAACGCTTTCAATGGCCTACCAATGTCATTAAATGTTTATGCAGTACAATAAAAAAATACTACGTTTTTATAAAAGGAAGAGTGATACCTTGAGTGTTGCAAAAATACGAGGAGTATAGCATGTGAAATCTACATGATTATTGATCTCATCAACATGATTTTCACCAGCTAGAATCAGCATTAAGTCTAAACCATGGGATTTGATTATCCATGGGTAATGAATTGAGGATAGGACATATTTAAGCATGTTAATTGCTTCCCATTTCTTCATATGGTTGCCCTGCACTTCCTCCAGTGCTAATTCCAACTCTTCTCCAGCATACTTTGGCATATCATTATCATCATACATATGTGTCCACACAACTGTAGAACAGGTGATACATGTAACTGATGAGCATATAAACGATACACAAAAGAAATTGCTGTAGTTGAAACTATCACCACCTGAAAGTGCTGCACCATCCATAGCAAAGGAAAAATGCTCCATAAAATCAGCATCTTCCTCTGCATCACTTTGCAAACAAATTTATCAGCTGAAACTAAAGCAAACCAAATTTGAAGAAACGAACAGAAAAGAATCTGGAAATAAATTGGATGAGTTAGCACCTTTGGAAAGTTTATCAGTTGCCGCTTTGACATCACTGCCAGTTAGCAGACCAAGATAGGTGAATCCACTTGATTTAAGAAATCTTAAAGTCTGAAAGACAACTGAACCACAAGCAGAGAAATATCCTGCTGTCTGCTTCGTGATACAAAAGCCTGAAAGTAAGATGGCATGCATTGCACCATTATAGATCATATTAGGCAAAAAGAAGAAAATGAACTGTAAAGAAAAGCATCATCCCATGTACTCACTATATTCTGAAGGGAGTATAAACCAAGAATTGCATAGAGATCTTCGTTTTTGTTGAACTTTCGTAGACAGAACAATAATGCAGAATCAATCAGAACATAGAAATGATAAACAAAATGGTAAAATAAGTTTCAACATTAAACAGCTTACAACAGTTACTTAAATCAACAAACCATTGATTTGCACATTTCTTGAATGGCATTGCCAATGCCCTGTGCTGCATTGAAGAGATCAACAGCAGCACTTCCATGTTCCTCACATTCTGATACAGTAGCATGCATAACTTTAAGGACAACAGGCAGTGCCACCTTTTACTTGCTCGATATGTCGCCTCTGAATTAAAGTAAGCACTGGCCAACGAATAATTAGTTGACTAACATTGAATAACATGGATACTAGTCTTTTAGGCAGCAGGTGAGAAACATATCTGTAGAGTTTATCTACAGTATGCAGTGCTATCCTAAATAGTAAACAATCATGTTTAACATTTAAACCATTTAGACAGTTTAAATGGCATTAAAAAGTTTTCTACTGTATCACCAAAATATACATACTTATACTCATGAAACAAATCTAAGTATTCTGGCCAGTACACATATTTATGCATTGACATCTGAGCGACAAAACAGAATATACTATGTCTTCCACTAGTGCATTGACAGTTCATGTATCCACTTTCAACATGAAGTAAACTAAAGTTAACTGATTCAGTCTTGGGTTCTAATAGGCATTTCATTAATCTAATTCATTTCAGCAAATTAATCATGTTTACTCCACATTTCAACGTTTTTTACCGTTTAAACGGCAGTTGAAATGGCAGTTCCCTATTTCGCGCTGTTCAAATGGCAGTTTAAGTCATTTAGGTGAAAGCTGACTGTACAGAAAATAAATGTCAGATTATCAGATTTTTGTGGAACAAACTAAGGTGGATATTAATAGGCTCAAGTTTCAGATAAGATGCAGTTATACACGGGCACAAGAATTTTACAAATATTGAATGCAGAATTGAGGAGATGATTGTAGAAGTCTTCACAAGACAGTAGTGCAAATACCTTCAGCAAGTGCATTGAGTAGAAGAACAAAACTGGATAAACCATTTGGTAGCTCCATTGGTGCATCTAATGCCTGCATTAACCAAATACGATAGGTTAAGCAAAAGAGATCAGAATACTTGGAGCTGAGTATCAATTGTATGGAGTCAGAAAAAACACAAGATTATAATTTTTTAAATGAATCAATGACGAACCACTTGCATTACAAAAGTCTGGGCTAAGACGCAAAAAGGCCTCTAGCTGAGTTGATTAGGTGGCTCGAGTAGCCTGGGTTTGACTCCATGTAGGAGCGAAATTCAGTCTGGGGTTTAAAAAAAATCCCTTCGTCTATCTCAAACCAAAGCACAGATCTAAGGCCCAGCCCCGGTCGTGATCATTCTCACATGGGCTACAGTGCCGATGTATATGGCTGTGGCAGGGGATGGGGTCTTACCGAGCAAAGACAACATCAGCTACAAGTAAATAAAGATTGTAAGACTAAGGCCCATTTAGTCCCTAAATTACCGAACAAGAGGACTAGAGACTAATTTTTAGTCCCGTTTAGTCCCTAGTCCAATATTCTCTTGGTAGGGAGTAGGGACTAATTTTTAGTCCCTATTAGTCCCTAGAACCAAACACCCCCTAATCCAGATCTATTAGATGGGAAGAAAACATATCAAACATCTCAGAACCCAAATGACCATCAGACATATAGGCCTTTACATGCACATATATTAGTACTTCTAAGTGAGAAAGGAGCCAAGATTCTACCAACAAAATGTAGTCACAATTTGCAAACAGCATTCTAAGTCCCCTTTGGAACAAGGATACTCTTCATGTTTCCTGCGTTTTCCTGTGAAAATGAACTAATTCCTGTGAAATCCATGTACAATTTCCAGGAAATTCCTGCACTTCAATTGGGCCCTAGGTGTGGAGAAATTTCCTATCAGCAAATGTACACACAACTTAGCAAGCATCAACAAGCTCAAATTCCCAAGCCCAGAGGAATTTTCTATCATCATTGCAAAACAACAGTTATGCCAACCAACAACAAGAAATGAACTTAACATATATAATTCTAAGTATAACAAACCTCACAGAGGATGGAAAGCATGTCCCTCGGAGTGCAATTCAACACGAAGAACTTGAGGATAGCTGCGGCAACATCCCGGCATTTCCCCATCTGAGCCCCTAGCTTCGCCACAGGTTTGGGAAGCACAAGCGAGAGCGCGTCAAGGGCCATCTGTTGTCAGAACAAAGCAACCAAATCACTACGCCAAACACCCATCGTTCTCCGTTCTCTCAAGCCCACCATAAAGTCGCAAAGACACATCAAAATTCGAGAGGAACGCGTTCCGACCTGGTTCGAGATCGATGATGGGCGCGAGAGGAACTCGAGCACCTCGCGGAGCAGCTCTTCGGAGGTCCCAGCTGGCCTCGACGCGTCTTCGCTGTCGTCGCTCCCGCCATCGGCCTCGGCACTTGCGACGGCTGCGGTGTCAAGAATGTCGGAGATGGTGAATGAGGCGGTTTCGGAAGCATCGGAGTTGCCGGAGACGCAAGCCTGTGGTGGAGACGGGGATGGGGAGAGTTTAGAAGGGTACCGGAAAGCAGCAGGTGGTTCGAGAGATTGATGTGTACTAAGATCATGGGTTAACAGTGTTACCTCGGAGAGGGCGGTCAGTGCTTCGCGGAGGCGGACGAGGTACGGGGCTGCGGAGGAGTAGCTGATGGTGGCGTCGCCGGTGGTAGCGGCGGAGGGTTCGACGGTGGCCATGGAGCTGCTGCGGTGCGGCAGCGTCACGGCCTGCTATAGGGACGACGCATTTGCCAGACCTTCAGTTAGGTCCAGATCTAAAAAAAACAACTCGGCTCTTTTTTTATTTATTGTATAATGACTGTACTAACGCAACGGTTTTTTTCTTACAATTCACATGTAAATAACCCAATCTTTCCCCATTGGTGCCACTAATATCCCAACCAATTCCACCAATGCTGTAGATGGTTTTTTACCCTGGGGAAGCAATTTCATACAATTCACATGTAAATAAAATGCAATCTTTTTGAGGAGAAAGGAACCACCCCATTGGTGCCACTAATGGGTTATCCCAACAAGAAAAGTGTTGAAGTGTTGCCTTCCCCCGGATGTTGGAAAAGTGGCACCAATGCTGTAGATGGTGTCAGGTTTGGCTACCCGGGGGAACTGAAGGAATTTCATACTTTTGGTATTTTTTGCAACTGGAGTTACCTGCTCTAATCTGCGAATGCAATTTGTTTTGTGAGGAGAAAGGAACCACTTCTCTCTCGCTGCTTATCCATGTTATAGTTTGTTATGCGCTCATGGGTTAAACTGTCTAAGTCTTCCGTTTTCTGGAGAATGACAAGAAAAATGTTGAAGGTTGCTCAAAAAAAAAAATGGAAATGATGTTGGCAATTAAATCACCAAACAACATATTTTTTGAATTTAAATCAATGATATATAATAAATCGTATATAGCCCCTTGGAGGATAAAACAAAGTAAAATATAAAGTACCTTGAATACACCTATCCCTAACAAGCCTGTAAACTGGATGATACTAATTTATTTTTTCAGCATTTTGCGTTCACCCTATGTTGTTGCACATTCATTTCCACTTACTCTTCAAGATATTCAAGATATCAACTAAAAATTCCATCCTTACTGAACTTTTGTCTATAGATAATAAGTATGTATAATTTGCTATATATTGTGTATTATTCAGCACTCTGGATTTGATTACCATGTTGAAATGGTCCCACAAGGGATTGATGACGCCTTATAGCTCTAAACTCTGTCTAACCATTCCGTCATCATGAGGGTTTTCATTTTCCAAAACTTTGTATTTTCATTTATCTAATTAATGGAAAACGGGGTTTAGCCTGGTTGTTTGTCAAAAAAAAGTAAATAACATTCGAATTAAATCACCAAACAACATATTTTTGATAATTTAAATCACAAACAATTATATATAATAAATCGTATAGTCTTTGGAATTAAAACAAAGTAAAATATAAAGCACCTTGAATACACCTATCCCTAACAAGCGGATAAAAGGAGCAGTCACGTGTGACATGGTACACTACTAATTTATTTTTTTCCAGCCATTATGCGGTTCTCGGGGGATGTTGGATGCACATTCATTTCCACTGCTCTTCAAGATATTCAAGATATCAACTAAAAATTCCATCCTTACTGAACTCTCTGCAAAATATAGATAATAAGTTAACTTACTAATTTGCTATATATTATGTATTATTCACAAGCACCAAGGATTTGATTAGGCCGCTGAAATGCATTATTCACAAGGGATTGATGACGCCTGATATAATTATCATTTCGACGCAACCATTCCGCAGAACCATGAGGGTTTTCATTTTCTTTATGTTCAAGCGAAGGTGTTTCATTTAAAAATAAGTGGGGATTGGTTAGAAACGGTGAGTTTAGCCTGGTTGTTTCCCTGCCACCGATAGTCATAGTCTAAGTCACTGCATTCCCGAGACGAAGGGGGTCGGAACAGGAACGAGGTACGTGGATTTTCTATACCATGAAACGATTTAGGTATTGGTTCGACGTTCCCGAACGGGACGTTAAAATAAATATGAATTACAGAGGGATGAGGATGAGCATCTAACGAGCGGCATTATTACCATCAAGGCGAAAATTTTGAACAAGGAGCAGATCGGACGGACGGTAAGTCGATCAGAAGGCCAAGAAACACTTCTTCTTGTTGTTCCAGCCACGACGGGGCTGCTCACGGGCGGGATGGAATCAAAGCCGGCGGCGGCTGCCTATTTTTCTCCTCCCGTCTAAAAAAATATCCTAGCCCGAGATTGATTAGAACTTGTTTTCTCATCAAATATAATTCATCATGAAATTTGGGAAACAAAAGCCGCGATCGATAGAAAAATAAGTCCTAATCTCCACCCTCATGCTCTCCGTCTTGTCAACAGGCGCTTGCCGTCTTTGATCTTCTTTTTCCGCCGCCCGTCCGATGCGGCGGTTCCAAGGCGTCTAGAGAGACGGGGACTTTCGCCTTCAAAGCCAAGTAATAAGCCTTCAAATGTTGGTTAGGTGGCTTTTCGAAGCCGCCCGTCAAATGGTTCGATGGCTTTTTTTAAGTCCCGTAGAGGGTTGAATGGGAGTGGTAGTTCCTAGGCGAGGAACACTGCCGTTCCGTTCAGTTGAGTGACTAAGGTCATAGTTTGGACACGATCACATGTCAAAGCCAGAAGAGTTGCACACCACTACGGCGAAATTTTCACGGCATTGTGCACTCTCCTCCTCCACCGGTGCTTAGTATTGGTTCTTTTTTCACGCTGACAAGGGACATAATAAAAATAAATATTAATTAGAACTCATAATAATATCATGATAAAATCATAATATCATAATTATATATAAAATACTAAGACGACAAATTTTGAATGTCAACACAATACACCATCTTGCATTGTGGTAAGTCATTTCAAAAAGTGAAAGTGCACTTGTTTGATGGCTTTAGCTTGGGAAAAATCACGTTGATACTCACACTCTGCTTCCTATTTTTCTCCTCCCTCTATTCATCCGTTTGTTGTGCACTTGTTTTCTCATCAAATATAATTCATCATGAAATTTGGGAAAACAAAGAAGGCTTCACAATAAAAAATAATTATAAGTTGAGCATGCAAAGATCTTCTCACGAATCGAATACCTCTAGCTTCTTTGATGAGTTAAGCAGATCCGTCCTCTCCCACCGGTTGTGGACAGCTAGAGAGTCGGTGTTTCACCTATCAAAGCCAAGTAATAAGCAACAAATGTTGGTTAGGTGGCTTTTCTAAGTTAGTAGAGGCAAATGTGGGTTAGGTGGCTTTTTTTAGTTAGTAGAGGGTTGGATGGAGTGGTAGTGGAGCTAGGGCGGTGTGACCGATGGCAATGGAGCCCGGATTCATTCACTAGTTTTGAGAACTACGGTAGAGATGTGTGGTGGTGGTGGAGTGTGTGCAGGCTCTCGAGGCCCTGGGAGGCTTCTTAAGAAGAGAAAACAATCAGCACCCTGACAAACTCAGTGAAATTTTCAAACTGTTTGAAAGGCACTTAGCATGGCTTAGTTAGATAAGTGCATGTCGACACAAGCCTACAATGACCACACAAGTTAAGACCCTCCACCTATCTACCCTCCACCTATCTTTTTCTGCATTTGCTCTTGTGTTTCTTTCTCTCGCTTAGACAACTTATATACAGTGAGTTCCAACACAATACACCATCTTGCATAACTTGTTTTTTCAAAAGTGATAAAGGCATGATTTGATGGCTTTAGCTTGGGAAAAAACAGTTTAGGCTTCGTCTCTGCCTTGTTTCTAGCTTCACAAATCATTTTGGCATATATACTTATTTGGTAGAGTTTTTTTTTCTTATTAAGCAAGTGAAAAAAATCGTAACAAATAGGGTAACATGCAAAAAAAGACCAAAGGCCACTGACCAGTGGGCAGTGGCCACCTCAAAGTAGAGGTAACTCTCTCACGAATCGAATAACAGCCACTGCCCGTTTGTCCGCTGCTCCCGCTCCAGCTCCACCACGCGCGCGAGGCGCGAACGCGAGCCACGAACTCTGCTTGTCCCGTCCCCGTGCACCTCGCGCTCCATGGCCGCCGCCCCGGCATCATTCTCTCATTCCGACGACCAATTAGAGGCCTTATGCACCTCCGTACTCCGCCTCCGCGATGCGTGTCGCGTCGTGCCGGCGCCTTCCGCGCGCCGCGCGTCTGGGGGACCGCCCACCCTGGCTTCGCCTTCGCCGCCGCCGGGCCCTGGCGCTCGTGGCGCCGTCATCGGTAGCGGCCGCGGAGGCTGAGGCTCTTACACGGAACCCGAGCTGGTATTGCTTGAGGCCCTCCTCGGCGTCCAGGGCCGCGGCCGCTCGTCGCGCGCCGCGCCAGCTCCAGGCAAGGAGCCCGGATTCATTCACTAGACCTCTGCCGAGCGCACCACGTGTTTGCTGACCCCTTTTTGTGGTGGTTGCAGGAAGTGGAGAGCGCCGTGCAGGCTCTCGAGGCCCTGGGAGGCGTTCCTGATCCGGTGCGATTATATAATCTAATCAGCTTACCCCTGAGTGATACTTAGTGGTTAATTAGTTAAGTCAAACTGTCAAAGATTAATGCTTCAGGTGCCAATTAACTTAAATCTTCCATATTTAAGTTGAAGACAGCTGAACAGAGAAATTCTACCCGTGTTTGAACTAGCGGGTTAATGCTGGAGCCGAAGCTTCCTAGCTTAGGAGATTGTTTAGAGCTTCGTGTGATATATCCTTGCACAGAATAATTCAGTTAACGTCATGTAATTAAGATTACAGACCCAAAAGCTTAACCGAATGACACTATCGTTCCTTTTGGTAGAAAAGATTTGATGTTACAATGAATATTTGGAACAGCTAAGCTCTATTCTGGTGAGGCATTACATTGATTTAAAATTCAAGATAAATGACACAGGGAGTGTTTAGTTTAGGAAAAAAAATGAACTCAAAACTCTGTTACCATATGTGCACCCAACAAAGCTCAAGACGTTCTACTTGAAACTAGAGGAAAGCTTGCCTTCTTAGCCTTATTGTTTCTTTGTAGACGAGTTCACGTTTAATCGAAGGTAGCTGGCAGCTCATCTTCACTACGAGACCAGGGACAGCATCACCCATTCAGGTGGAGTTCAAAATGCTTGTGTTTGATAATACATGTTCCACTTACTATTTATATCTGTATGCGTTCAAAAACTATGTTTATTGTTTCATCTTTCTGTGAAAGCTCTAGATGGATGACTAAAACTATTGTCGGTTCACATTTCATGCAGAGGACATTTGTTGGAGTAGACTCCTTCCGTATCTTCCAGGAAGTTTATCTTCGAACAGATGATCCAAGGGTGGTCAATGTTGTCAGGTTTTCAGAATCGGTTGGTGATCTGAAAGTAGAGGTAACTTCTGTGTCAATGTCACCTGAGTTTCAATTGGGCTTTAGGGATTTGCATCTTTCCTAGTCAGTCCTTCATTTGTTTGATAGATATTATGAGCTTCCTGCATCCCTGATCCTGCCATTTCATTTTTAGACTTCAGTTCTCTGAATGTAATTGCTAGGAAACATCAATTGCGGCGGGAGACTTGATCAAGCATCTACAAGTTCTCCTATAATAATCGCTAGGAAAGCCACCGATTTGGCTCTATAAATTTTTCCAAAGAAACCCCACACATTGGGGTGTGGTGTTTTTCCTCTATTCTCTCTGTCATTCTACAGTAAGTGTTGTTATGCTCGATGTGTGTTTGCACGCCTTAATTTTACTCCAACATAATTGACGAAGTGTTAAATTACAGGGAACCAGGAGATATTAATAATGTATCTACTTGTTATGAAATATGTTATTAAACTGATAAATGTATCAAAGGGAATGGCTGCTTGTTAGATTGAATTATAATTTTTCTGATATAAGTGAATGTATCTACTTTATGAAATTTGTTATTGAACTTATAAACTTATCGAAGGGAGTGAATGTTTGTCAGATTTTATTTGGTATCCAATGCAAATTAGCAATCATGTCTGAGGTGTTACATGCGAATATCAAATTCTCAACAAGCTTTAACAAGTGAAAAACAAATTGGCATTTAGGATTCATATTCAAAGAATACCCCTCTGTTTTAGAATATATAAAATTTAGGACATGATAATTCATTCATTTTTTTGTTAATTAGCTTGTCTTAAATATCATATATTTGGAACGGAGTAGATAAGATATGCACCTGACCTTTCCGATTGTTTATGATGTCTATTCTGTTATGATAAACTGGAAACCTACACTCTTAGCATCACATTTAAATGACAGTATAGCACACAGCTATCACTAAACCCAAAGAAATAAACTTCATTACCTTATCCCTGTTTTTGCTGCTATTCTTCCAACGCAAAACAGAACAGGTGGTAACATCCAAATTAATCTGTAATCGAAGAGGTTCTGCAACATTAACTCTCAATCTTGTCATAAGAAACATGGATGATCGATGTTGGAAATAAAGCATTGTTGAGTTAGCGTGAGTTAACTATAAAGAAATAAGGCCTTATACCGCCTTAGGGAGAGTTAACTGTAAAGAAATAAATACTTGTATTGCCTTAGGGATTGTTACTTTTTTTTTTTTTTTTTTTTTTTTTTACAATACTTACAATAAGGTGTTTTATATAAAAAAAAATCAGGCTGAAGCAACTATTAAGGATGGAAAGCGCATACTTTTTCGTTTTGACCGAGCAGCATTCACCTTCAAGTTTCTGCCATTTAAAGTTCCATACCCAGTGCCATTTAGACTTCTTGGAGACGAAGCTAAGGGTTGGCTTGACACAACATACTTATCCCACACTGGGAACATACGTATTTCAAGGGGAAACAAGGTACGATGACATAGTCTTGATGTTATTTTACTACCTTAGCAACATTGGAATGTTCATAAATTCAGCCTTGAAGCATTTAAGGTTTAGATTGTATATTCTCCTGATTTAGTAGAAATCTGCAGCTGGAAACTATTTGGCTTTGTATCGACTTGCTTGTATTTCATCATATTTTCAAAACAACCTGTAGTGCAGGGAACCACTTTTGTCCTACAGAAGAGTGCAGACCCAAGACAGATCTTATTGTCAGCTATATCTGGAAGAACTGGAGTAGAAGAGGTGTGTGGTTACAGCTTGCTTTTTCCATCGTTGCACTAAATGATGACAAGTTATTTGCACAAACTTTCTCTTTGGCTAAACAGGTCATCAATGATTTTATTTCAAGCCAAAATGGAACAAAGACTGATCTAAGCATTCTGGTGGGTGAATGGCAACTATTGTGGAATTCACAGGTTGATCTGGATACTTAACTAGACTCTCATACTTGTTATTTGCATATATTTAGGAGTCCTGAAAGTGCTTTGCCTTTCTATGGCTTCAGACTGAAGGTGAAAGTTGGTCATCTGTTGCATCTGCCGGTCTCAAGGACTTCCAGGTCAGTTTCATAATGAAGTCAAACAGTAAAGTGATAGTGTGATACTTTAGTGTGTTTGTTGGCACTTGGCACCTCACATGACTAATAGTAACATGGACTTTCTGTTTAGATTATAAAAGAAGACGGGAAATTAAAGAATTCGGCTAGCCCCTTCCCAGGTCTCACCCTCAATGCAACAGGCAACATATGGTAAGTCTGTAGAGCTCCAAGAATCAATGTTTGTTTGTGTTTCAGGATAGTTTGCATTTGTGCAAGACTGTGCTAATGAAGAAAAAACAAGAAGTCCTTACTCCACTCCTCCAACATGCTGTGATCTATAGTTGTTGAAGCAGTTGTCCTTCTACCTGAAGGAAACATTATGCTATATTTACTCTTTTAAGTGCAAACATAAAAATAAGTTGTGAACATACAGGGACGGAAATGAATGTTTTGCAGTAAGACAGGGTGTACCAGAATGTACAAATTATTGCACGAAAGTGCATTTTGGTTTCCAGTTCTGACTCGGCTTCACATTGCACTTGCAGCAAAAAAGGGAGTGGCAACACCTTTACCGTGTCCATGAAAGAAGGAGCTGTTCAAGTTGGTGGTTTACAGTTTCCCTTGGATGCTCAAGGAGAATTTGTCATGGAAATCTTGTAAGTCATTCATGGTTTCATGAAATCCAAATATGCAAGTTATACTCTAGAAAATTTCCGGTTTCTGGCAGGTGGTGGCTCAAGATAGCAGCGAATTAATGCTTATTCTGAATGATTTTTTTCTCTCTCATTGCAGGTATATCGACAACAAGATAAGAATATCCAGGCTTAACCAGCACATGCTTGTCCATTTACGCATTGCAAATACATGACACCCTAATGAAGGACATGTGAACATATATCTTAATTTCATTGATGAGCACACCTGATACCAGATGTGACTAGTTAAAGCGACAGTTTAAAATTACTGGTGTATAGCTGACCCTATTTTAGCAACCCACCCCCGGTCCCCGGGGAAGAGCTCAGGTTGTCTTAGTTTCATGTGCTCGAACCGTTTTCTCATAAATATATGGAGCCACAGGTGAGCAGTTTTTTATTAAAAAGCAGCTGAGCGTTTTTTTTATGGCAACATTCTGTGGAGGCCTGTATGTTTCTCAGGGAATTTCTTATCTTCAAGACCATGAAATGGTGTTTCTCTAATAAAGTTCCAAGAAGACATGGTAGAAAGTAGATCTCAAAATGCCCTTTTGCAAGTAGGGTAACCTTTATTTTTCTTGATGAGCCCGACATCCAGTCAGCCTCCTGTCCGTGCTGCTCGATTTTTCAGGATTGAATATGACTGCTCGTCATTCTCATAGTAAAAAATGAAATGGTGTCTTGAGTGTCTGAAATCGTGCAGTGGAATTATGTGCTGTTGAAATTTGGCACCCCTCCGGAACATGCAATCTATTTCCAGAGCAGTATATAGAAAAAAAAAGTCCACGTCCAAAGGACTAGTTATGAACAAATAACATGATAAAACATAGCCAATATCAGAAGGTTCAACGTTCACAAGAACTTTGTCAGCAACAAAGATGATAATGTAATGTAAATGTAATCATCTGTCATCACATGAACCACCAAAAAAACATCCAACCTAAATTGTGGTATAGTAACACAGCCAACAAAAATTATTGACCGGTATGAACAATGTCTTCCTATCTCTAAAGAGAATACAACAGTAGGCTCTGAGAAAAGTTTTTACATGGTACAGAACTCATTATCTGGTCAATTTTGAGTTTACTCAATCCCCCCAAGAGCCAAGAGAAATGCGACTCTTGGGATTGGGGTGGTAGGAGCTACCACGAAGCATGTGGCAGCTGTTCAGATTTCAAAATTTGCAGCTAGAAAGTTTGAAAGGGACTCATCCAGAGTCCATCTTCATTCAAAATTATCTATGCACCTGCAAAATTATCTATGCAGCAGCGAAACTATCACATAAGGTCTTGTATGCTGCACTGCAATGCTTGAATTTCTCCTCCGCTGTTGCCTGTCCATCAAACAGAACCATGCTTAATTAGCTATGTAAAATAACAATATGAATTAGTTGTGTTGTAATTAAAGACAAACATCCAAAACATTGACTACAAAGATGCAACCTCTCCCAAATATAACATTGCGGTGGACTCAATCTGAACCAGAATCTTATGTCTTCTACTAAATCGGGTACAGGATAGTCCTAAAAACGTGAAAAACGGACTAATATGTCTGTTCCAAAGAATCTGACAGATTCTTATTGATCAAACATAGTGAAAATGCATTGGCTTTATAAGATAACATTCTCATAAAAGACAGGTGCATTCCAAAATTATTTGGTAAAGGGTGAAAAGGGGGAACATGATCTGTACCTTCAGCATCTTTTCATAAATTGATATAATCATATTGTTTGATGTTCAGTTCAATCCTACCTCACATTGGTACCTCGTGTATGCTGAGGACTTGTGTGAAAGGCTAACAGCACATTATTCAGAGAGAGAAAAGTGACACATAATTTTGCGAAGCAAGTGAAAGATAAACTTTTGAATGTTTGGATTGGATGTAGAACAATACCTTAGATGATCCACTGTGGCGATCTGGATGCCATCTAAGCGCACATGCTCGGTATCTAGTATCAAAGAAAGGAAATAAATGATCAAATAATCTTTGGAACAGTTCAAAAGGAAGCATACAAACAATCTCCGCCATCTCAGGAAAAAAAAGGACTCAGAGCTATAAAAAAAATGCTCAAAAGGTCTTACGCGCTTTTAACATCTTCAAGTTTCAGTGGACCAGAAGTGCTCAATCCAAGAGCTTGCCGTGCCAAAGATACCTCTGATGAAGCTGGTACTTCATCATCCTCGTCTGTTTCTGTTTCAGAACTCCAGTTTCTGAATTTTTCACGTCTGGGAGTTCCTCTGAAAATTATCAGATGAAAAAAACCAATAATATGTGCGTTGGTCTCGAAAACGCGTTCTAAAACAGATTCTCTGGTTCATCCTCATCACTCGTGCAAAAATCAAATCCTCCTGTTGCCAAACAACAAATAACTAAATTTTACACTCCATAAGATCCATGGTATGCTGGCCAGTAAAAAGCATTGATATCATCGAAGTAATTCTAATTTTCATAACATAAGATGCCTTGCACACTTACATACATCTGTAACATTTCTGACAAAATCTGCTGGACATTTAATGCCAGCAGAGCAACTTTTCAATCAAGTTACGATCTAGAGAGAAGAATAACTGAAATATATATAAGATAGGAAAAGAAAAGGTACTGAACCTTTGCTTCTGAAATTCCCAGAATAAAAAATCATGTGTACGAGAACCATTGTTGTTATTCCTGACCCAACGATGTCCTCTAAACCATGAAGGTCCACTAGATGCATCATTTTTCTCATCTTCATCACGCCAACTCTAAACATCAAGAAAAATATAAAAAGATAAATGGATCAGAACATTCTATATCTGCATTAAGCATTTGAGAGACATTATTGAAAACTGAACCAACATTTTAGCAAAAGCGAAATGAACTAAAAGATTCCTTAAACAATGAAAAGCAGAAACAGAACAGGGAGAGAGGAGGGTGTGTAAAAAAGGGTTTTTTTTTTGTACTCTATCCCAATTATTTTTAAAAAAGGCACATTCTTTCATATTAAGTACTGAAATCCTTATATAGACATAAAAGCCCCCAAGTGTAAAGCATCAAACACAACCCAGTCTTCTTGCATGAATATAAACAGCTGATTCCGAATAACTAATAACAAAATCTTCCAGGGATTCAATTTGCAATTGTTGTGCTGCGATGTGGAATCTAGTAAGAGCTTCTGGAACCACCACACCATTCTAATGCTTTCAGGACTCTTTCTTTAGTATGCAAGGGAATATGATATACGTTAATATACAGAACTGGTGCTAAGAAAGATCAGCAGACTTACAGAGATTTGTGATCAAAACTGAAATATCATGAAAATGTGAAATGCTTCATTACACTGACCTGGAAAAGATACTCTGCATACTCTGACATGTTCCGCAGCATCGACCTTTTAGTTTCTCTGTTCTTCCTACGTCTCGTATAATAGTTGAATCTCTGCTCAAGCATAAGGTATATCGCATTGGTTCTTTGTCTATTCAAAGCACAAACTATATTGTAGTAAGAAACAACATTTCTTGTGACTGATCAGTTAGCACAAGCTTCTAGTCTAGATAGATAGAATGCTATTTTATAGAAACCTAAGCAGGCAGAACAGAGAAACCGGCTGAACTATGGAATTAGTACAGTATGGAATTTATCTTGTGACTGTTGAACAAAGTTTCTCATGTATAACATCGACAAAAAGATTCATCTTGAAAAGCGCAGAGCAATTTAGCACGAGTATGGAATTATGGATGCAGGTGGATATTTAATGATATTTCCTGGGTCAGCTAATTCATTATGGCGCCATGGCATGCCATTCATTTGTCCCCACAAAATAATTACTTGGATGCCATTTTAGTTCATTTAGCACGTTTTTGGGTGGACTAATCGACCCAAAAAAAGCCAAAACAAGCAGAGCCTGCATCCCTGACCACAAGCCAAGCCCTCAGCCTCAGCAAACTGATGTCCTGATAAAATTGGGTTAGTTCCATATGCAATGCTTTATCAAGCATGAAACGGAAGGATGAAGATCTGAGTAAGCATAGGCTTGTCTAGACCCACCTCTGAAATTAGTTTAAAAGAATACAAACTTGTAGGTCACGGACACCTATGTTTGCTACTTCTAGGTATACCACAAGTTCAAATCGGCTGCAATCGAGATCTGAGCAATGCAGAAAGCATCCCAATTTCCCAATCGCACACAAAAGGAACAGTTCACAGACATCAAAGACTGAGCTTGAGTATCCCAAGTTCCAACCTCTTTTATTTTTTTTCTTATTGGGGCAAGAGTATCCCCAATTTTTGCATCTATCGCCTGTGCAAAGTAGGATAACAAGAAAAACAAACCCACTAGATAAAATCCAGTAATATTAGTTTTATAATGTGAAATTATCTAATAGGATTCTGCAAGAACGATTCACCAATCGTTCCCTGAATAATACTTCACCATGTGATCCTCAACAGCACATCAATGGTTCGGCAGACCTGGTTCCACACAGGCCTTCCATTCAATCAAGCATATTCCGGGCCAGATAAAAAAAATAACGCTCGGATCAAACAAAAGGAGACAGCATTTGTCATCAAAGAAATTGCAGGAAATGGAGGGGGATAACGTATTTACATTGTGCCACTGGGTCTTGCGCTTCCGCTGCAGAACGGGTGTCGAGTGGAACGGCGCAGCGCCCCCCAGCTGATGCTGCGGAATCGTCGCCGCCGCCGCCGCGAGGGGGTGCGGGCGGTGGCCGGAGAAGAGAGCCGACTTGATGCTGTTCATCGTCGCCGGTACGGCCGCCCACGGAGACGGCGGCGGCGAGAACAGGATGGCCGGATGTGTTGCGGTGGCCCTCCGAATGAGAAGGAATCACCCTTTGAGCGACTGGCTGATAGCTGGTCCAGCCCGTTAGAGGCCCATAAAGCCCTTGCACCTCTTTTATTTTACAATTTAATTATTGGAGCATGTGTTTCTAAAAAGCAAATTGTTGGAGCATGTCCAGCAGAAAATATATAAAATTTAAAAAATATTAGTTTTTAACCTTTTTAATAATGAATTTGAAAATGGGAAAAAGCTTTTCGTCAAAAGTTTTCAATAATTTGCTCCGAGAAAATAAAAACCGAGCACTTGAAGATTTTGGTTGCCCCATGTACCACTTGGTCGCAGAGCTAAGCTCAGCTAAGCTCCATACTCATCCAATCACCCTATCCCTAAAACCATCTATGCTGAAAGCAGACCAAACACTGGCTATACGCATTAGCAACGCCGACCATTTCAAAGATTCTCAAATCTGAAAATAGTAATCGGAGATCCATTTTTTTCCTCTTTTACAAATCAAACGGAGATCCAATTTCAAGAACCTTCGTTGGTTATTCTACACCCTAGCATTCTTATATCTGAAGATCATAGTTAGAGATCTAATTTCCAATTCCATGAACACCCGCGCAACGAAGGCTGTGGTCGCACCTGTATCCATGGGTGACTGTTGATGGCAAGAACCTACAAAAATGGAATCCTCAACATTTGTTTACTTCTCAGAATTCCCAAATCTTAAAACAGCACTCAAAAGATTCAATATCCATACCCACTGTCCATGGGACATCATAATTATTTGGCAGATAATCCAATGTACAACCTAACATTATTATGTTGGAGGTTCATGTGCATATAGTTGGTTAGGAATGGTTAATAGCATGTTTTATAAATTTTTAATATATATGGTTCTATTAATATTTTGGAGTTTTGCAACTATAACACGAGCTTTGAGTTGCGTTGTTGCTTCATTAAGGTAGGATAGAAGAAGTCTACAGTGAACTATGAAAAACAAACATGTAAGTACAAATACATGTCCGTAAATAAGAAACTAAAAGGACCAAGACACAACAAAAAGACCCATCGCCAAAGAGCAAAGGAAAAAAAAAACTAAGCTTTAGATCCATACACCAGAGACTCCACTCATCCTTGATCTGTAGTGTAGTAACATTTAAATATTTGGTAGAGAACTTTCAGACGAATTATGATGCTCTAAGCCTCCCAAACCACCAGAATTATAAGGATTAAGGAAGGAAATTAAGTCTCTTACACATATCCTTAGGCAATCCCTTGATGGTTCATCCACCAACTAAAGGAACAAGATGTATTTTGAGCCGTTGCAATAGTTATGTAGATGCTAACAGAGATGAGAGCTTAAGGGTACGTACAACAAACGTTGAATTGCCGTCTACAAAGATGAGAGCTTAAGCATTGAATGAAGCGAGAGAGGGCAGCCGTCGTTTCCTGGGGTGACAGTAGCTGTGCTCCGAGGCTAACACGGCGGTAGAAGCTCTGTTGTACAGGAATGTTTTCTCCAGGCGCGCGTGTGCGGAAGTTGCTGTAGTGAAACTTGGCGCGAGTTCTTCTCCACTGCCTGTGTCGTTAATTTCAAGAAATAGACAATAAATTTGTGGGTTGTATGAAGTTATTGCTTTAATTTTTGTGTTAAAATTTAAGAAATTATAGAAAATAGTCATCATCTCATGTTGTATATGCCCTGACTAGCAATCATAAAAAAAATCTTTTAAATATGTGTTTTTCCGGCAGTCATTTCCAATTTCCAATGTTTATACGGGAGAAGTTGCAGGATAATATTCTTAAATAGATAATGTGCTTTAAAATACTCTTTTTTTGTCAAAACAGTTACATACCCAGGCCTGTTTAGTTCAAAAAAAAAAAACTTTTAACCTTCACTTAGTACATCGAATCTTTTCGACACGTGCATAGGCGTTAAATGTAGTTTAAAAACTAATTGCACAACTTTGTGACAAATGACGAGATAAAACTTTTAAGCCTACTTCATGATTAGCTATAAATGATACGGTAACCAATATAATTGTTAAGTGCTACAGTAACCAAATGATCCGTCTTCCTGCGAGTTATGAAAAATTTTCTTTAATTAGTGTACAAAAATCCCTTCCAACATCGATCAAACATCCTATGTGACCCCCACAGAACACAGCAAAAAAAAAAAAAATTCAAAAATTCAAAGAAAGGCAAGGCGCCGCGTTCGTCCGGTTGTTCCTACGAACCACCGTCCGACGCTGCCGCTGCTGCCGCCGCCGCCCGCAGCCATTCTTGGGTTCCCTCGTGCTCCCAAACCCTCGTTTTTGACTCTCAACAGCAAAGCGGAAAAACAAATCACACCCCGCTTCGAGAAGCCTCCTCCCGTCTTCCCTCCCCCATCATCCCCTTCCTCGCTAAGCAATCGTCTCGCGGGGTCGAAGCTCCGACCAGATCCGGACGGACCCCACCTCGCCTCCCCCCGAACAAGCCCTAGCTAGGCATGCTCCGCAGCAGCCGATGAGGTCGCTCCACCGGGTCCTCATCCCGCTCGTCCTCCTCGCGGGTCTCGCCTTCCGCGTGGACGACGGCGGCGCCGCGTTCCTCCCGCCCCTCCGCCTGCGCTTCCCGCGCCCCCGCCCCGCCTCGCGCTCCCTGGAGGAGTCGCCCGGAGGACGATGGGGCGGCGGCGGCTTCGCGCTCCACGGAGATCGTCGCGGTGGGGGCGGCACGCTCCACCGAGATCGTCGCCCCAGCAGGGCCCAAGAAGCAGAGCCTCCGGGAGCTCCTTGTCCGGCCGCAGCCTGCGCGCCACCAGCCGGCTAACTTAGTTAGCGGCGAGGCGAAAGCCGAACCCAGGTGAGCCAGCCCCGTGGTCTCCTCTCCCTTACCCTCCCTCCCTTACTAGTTCCTGTTGCGGTGGCGTCGTTTGTACGCGCGCGGCTGCTGCTTCTTGGCCGAATTGGCGAGCTTTTGAACCATAAACACAACGAAATGTAGCATGAGGTTTCTTGTAGCAAGGGGCTTTCTTGGTTGGTTTATCTCAAAAGTGAAGCATTCTGGGCATGCTCTTGTTTCGTGCTGCTCTGGAGCACGGAAGGAGGAACCCCCTTGCTGATTAGGTGTTGTTGGAGTGTGCCCACTGTATCGGCATGATACTTCTTGTGCTACTGATCACTCGTGTTTAGCACATTCTTGGGGCATCTGGCAGTGGCATACCAGCTATGCATGCACCTAGGGCTGTGTTTAGTTTTGGTGAAAAATTTTGGGGTGTCACATCGGATGTTTGACCGGATGTCGGAAAGGGTTTTTGGAGAGTAATTAAAAAACTAACTTCATAACTCGACTGTAGACCGCGAGACAAATCTTTTCACTATAATTAATCCGTCAGTAGCACATGTGGTTTCTGTAGCACTTATGGCTAATCATGGAGTAATTATGCTCAAAAGATTCCTCTTGTCGTGTACAACCAAATTGTGCAATTAGTTTTTTTATTTCATCTACATTTAATGATCCATGCATGTGCCGGAGTTATTCGATGTGATAGGTGGAAATTTTTAGGGTGAAACTTTTTCACCAACTAAACAGGGCCAGGTTTGTTCACATGTCTGATTGACTCTGGAGTGACTTTTGATTGTCTTTGTGAACAGCTCTGTGCTCCAGTTTTACGACAATGGCACAATTCAGCTAGTGGACCAGCTATCACAGTCTCCTCTGTGGGAGATCACCACAGGGCCTCCGCTCTCAGATCATATTACTACCACTGACTCTGGTCTGAATTACCTCATTTATCCTTTCAATGGGAATGGGACTGAACTTTGGGAGGTTTATAATGGGAACAACGTGGTATGATTTTCTCAGGCACAGTGCTTCTCTGAAACCCTCCTTGTACAGACATTTGTTTCTCACCCTTCTCTCTCTGTTCCTGCAGAGGCTCCCATGGAAATTGGAGGAATTCGTTTCCAGAAGCCCATATATTCGGGATTCTGTTGTTACTGTTGGATCAAAAGTTTCAACCGTTTTTGTAGTTGATGCTGATAGTGGTGAGATTATTTACAGGCACAGTATTCCAGCTGCGTTAAATGAATTGGAAGGACCAGGGATTGAAGGAGCAGCATCCAAGCTAAATGCCCGTACTAGTGATGACAGTGATAATATCATAGTGCTTGTGAGAACTGACTATTTTCTCAGCGCATCAGATCTTGGCAAGCATTTATTTAACTGGACACGAACTTCTTTCACTGCAAACCGCTATCGGAAATATAACCACCCTGACATGCTTGATCAGTCATCTTGCCTGCGAGGAGATATTCCGTGCATTAGAACTGAGGGCTTGCCACTTGCTTTACCTGATTCAGATTCATCTAATGTAGTTGTCTTGAAAGATGGTACCCTTTTTATTTCCATCCGTGGTTCTGATGCTCTGGAACCAGTTCAAACTCCACAGAAGCTACCGAACACTGCTGGGAAGACAAATATCGTATTGGATGTTTCTCAAAATCAAACATATGATGGTGCTCGATCTCATGTCATCTCTGCTGATCCTGAAGCTACCAAATACCCCACTAGGAACACTTATGGATGGCTATTCCCTCTGTTTCCCATATTTTTTGGTCATTGGTTATCTGTTGAGCAACTTGAGCTTGACCTCTGCTAGCAAGTCATGTAAGCAATTTGTGATTCAGCTTATGAAGCCATTCACACATGACAAGAAATCGGTGGACATTAGAGGCAGGTCAGAGGGAACTCCTAAAAGAAGAAAAACACGGAAGAAGGATGGACTTGTCAATAGCTCTGAGACCCAGACATTGACAGCATCTGACAAGGAGTGCAGTGAAACTGGTGGGTCAACTGAGGCACCACTTGAGAACTCTGCGCTAACAGATGCCCTTGGTGGTCGTCAGATTGGTAAACTGTATGTCTCCAATAAAGAAATTGGTAGAGGGAGCAATGGTACAGTTGTTTTGAAGGATCTTATGATGGTCGCAAGTTGCTGTGAAACGCCTGCTGCGTTCCCACAATGACATAGCTGAAAAGGAGACTCAGAATCTTATTATGTCTGATCGTGATCCTAATATTGTTAGACTCTATGGTTGTGACCATGACAGTGATTTTGTTTATATCTCCCTTGAGAGGTGCCACTGCAGCTTGGCTGATCTAATCCAAAAACACTCATATTTGTCTTCTGGAGAGTCTATTTCTAACAATGAGGTTAGTATCACCATCAAGTCAAAGATTTCAAATGTTAAGGGATAGACGTGGAATTGTGGACACAGGATGGGCTTCCTTCAGCACATCTCCTGAAGCTGATGAGGTACGTGAATGATCTCATATGCTTTCCACTGGTGGTGCTGATTATGATGTTTTGTCTTCTGCTTATGTTTCAGCACCGTTACCTTTTCCATGTACAAGATATTTAGGGCTTAGGGCGTGTTTGGTTCATGCCTACACACGCCATAAATCATCACGCCAAACTGTGGCGTCTTTGCAGTGCTGTTTGGTTGCCGTGGGTTTAGGCACAACGCGACTCACGCCACAGGCTCGTAGTTCATTGCCAGCTTATGCCGCAGGTGTGGTGGCTGTTTTGTTCGCTTCACTTTTGGTGCAGCCGTGGCTTAGGCCAGGCGCAGTTCGGTGGTGAAACAAACACACCCTTAGTTACCCAGTCTCTATAGCCTGAAGCCCGGAACTTATCCTTGAATGAATTTTCTTAGCTTCTCCACAATATTTTGTGGCTGGAGCTGTGTGCTCTGTGCTGATCTTATTGCGTAATCTAGTTAGTCAAGTTGCCACATTTATCAACACGTGGACTTATCTGCATTTTGTGAAAGAATGCTTCTGCAACATTCTATTTGGGTATACTCCAACTAGTACCTGTAATACTTATTGCTGCTCTGACTTTTGTGAACTTTCTTATGCAGAGATGTGGTTGCTGGCCTTGTGCATTTACATAACTTGGGAATTATTCATCGTGATTTGAAGCCTCAGAATGTCTTAATAAGCGCAGAAGGACCTATTAGAGCAAAGCTTTCTGATATGGGTATTAGTAAGCACCTGCAAGATGACATGACTTCTGTTAGCCACCATGGTACAGGTAAAGAGGTTTACCCTTGCAGAGTTGAACTATTAGGAAATACATTCTGTATGTTGTTTGTCACACTGCTTAAGTGCATTTCTTAGCTAGCAGTTTAATCCTTGATGATGTACTGCAGGAATTGGAAGCTCTGGCTGGCAGGCACCTGAACAGCTTCGTCATGGTCGCCAAACTCGTGCAATGGATCTTTTTAGTTTAGGGCTGCCTTATTTTCTATTGTATCACTAAAGGCAAGCATCCGTTTGGTGAGTACTATGAACGGGATATGAACATTGTAAACAATCGCTTTTGATCTCTTTGTGGTGGACCACATACCAGAAGCAGTACATCTTATATATCAGTTGTTACAACCAAACCCAGAGATAAGGTAAGAACTAAGGTCCTGTGCAGCCTAATTCCCTTATTTTCATAGGTTATGTGTGTCTTCTTGCTTTACTGAATTGACTCTTTTTAATGTTGACAGACCAACAGCAGTATATGTCATGCATCATCCACTCTTCTGGAGCCCTGAATTGCGCCTTTCATTTCTAAGGGATACCAGTGACAGAATTGAGAAAACCAGTGAAACTGACCTCATAAACGCACTGGAAAGCGTAGGGACCAGTGGCGTTTGGTGGAAAATGGGGAGAGAAATTGGATGCTGCTTTGGTTACAGACATGGGTCGTTATAGAAAATATAACTTCGAGTCTATTCGTGATCTTCTGAGGTATATCAGAAATAAATCAGGCCATTACAGAGAACTTTCAGATGATCTCAAGGTTTGTTAGTGCTGCGCTTTTACTGTATTTGATTTTTTTCATGCTGTATGAATGCAGTTAAATTGTCGATTGGTTGCTGAACTAATTGGTATAGGCTGTGTCTGTTACCTGATAGTTACTAGCAGAGAATTTGAAGAATGAAGGATAAACTTTTAACCACACATAGTATGGTGAATTAGCTTGTTTTAGCATTTCACTCATATATTTTGTGCATTTCTGTTTTTTCCATGCCTTTCATCCTGTTCTGTTCTGTGCCGAGGTATGCTTTGCTTTCCTTAAGCCAATATATGAAATTGCAGTGCAAGTTTCAGTTCGCGTACTCCCTGTCCCATGGAGTTTGACGTTTTGACTTTTGAACTTCATGTCTTATTTAAAAATATTTATGTATATAATAAAATAAATTATTCAATATTTAAGTATCTTTATTTATAAAAAATAAGTCATAACAAAATAAATTATATTTATGCAAAAAAATTGAATAAGACGAATCATCGAACAAAATGACACGGAATCCGTACAAACTCAATGGGACGGAGGGAGTATCAAATCCAGATTTTGTCGTCAGTGGTATTAGAGTTTACAGAAGGAAATCCTAGTTCTGTTATGCCTAATTATCCTTTAATGACACCTTTTTTTTTATGAAACTGGAGGGGCAGGACGCCTCTACAGGTGATTTATTAAACAATGGCTTTTACATGCAGCCGAATCTGATAAATTACATGTTTTTCCCTTGGTATTTTAAACCTTTGATATATGGCACCACACTTAGATATGATTAAGTAGCCTACTGCAGGTGGCAAGATGTTTGACTACCACCATATTGATTATAGAAGGGTATTGATTCAGTTATTTGTAGGAATTATTAGGATAGTTCATTTTTTTTTTTTATCTTCTAGCATTTTTAGAAAAAATATATATACATACAATTTATGCTTTATATTGCAAATTTGTTATGTCCATCAGTCAATTCAATCTTTGTTTTGACTCCTAAAAACAGTCATCCTTTGTGTTTGTTCACATACGCTCACACTTGATGGATACAAATTCCAGGGTATACTTGGGTCATTGCCAGAGGGATTTGATCGCTATTTTGCTAGCCGATTTCCAAAGTTGCTAATTGAGGTGTATAAGGTCTTGTGGGTGCACTGCAAGGACGAGGAAGCTTTCAGCAAATATTTCAATGGAAGCTCGTTATAGGTGGAGAGGATTGCCTTTTCCTATTGTACATACTAACCCTGATGTAGAAGTTGTATGTACATTTGATATGTATACCATATTACTCGTATTATAGAATATAATAAAAAGAGCTAAATCTGTACATTATGTACTATAGAAGTGTGTTCCATATAAATCCAAGCTTTACTGTTGAATGGTGACTATTGGTAACAAAATTTTCTGGATGGAAACCTATGGTATGACTGGTATTTTTACACAGCTGAATGCAATGCTGGGAAGTCTACTGTTGATGGTGATCATCTTAGGGGTTTGTGGACATTGTGCATTGTGTAATCTTCGTCATCATTGTGTGTTTGATGGTGAAGCTCCTAACCTAGCTAGAGCACTATTGCTTGCTATTGAGGAGCTTCTTTTGTGGGGATTTTTGTTGGAGCAAGATGCATAAATCATCTCCCACAGGCGCTGTTTGTGCATTGACTGGTAGTAGTTGTCTCCCCAACTCTTCAGTGTGCTCGGCTGCACTTCTGCAGCAGCTGTTTGAGCTGTTGCTGCTTGTTTTGTACAGTACTTGCTGAGGGATGTGGTTGCAGCAGGCAGCAACAAGGCGCCTCTGTTTGTTTAGGATCCCAGCGGTATGCCTTTTGATTTTTAAACTGAAAACACTATTTTTTTTTTTAAAAAAATTAATGATATACATTTTCCTGCGTGTTTGAGAAATGTTTAGGATCCTAGCGGTTTGTCTTTTGATTTTAAAACTAAAAACACTATTTTTTAAAAAAATAGTGATATACATTTTGCTGCATGTTTGAGAAAAAAAAGTTTTTTTTTTAATTGAGGCAAAAAAAATTGCCTAGCAAGTCACGAGGCGAGGTCCTGTTCTAACAAGATTCTATAATTGTTAGTACCAAATTTAAGTAAGTCTTTGCCCTCCGCAAGCATCTATGACCGAGAATGAAACTGCCCCTTTCGGATCCAAATTTGCAGAAATTTGGTTAGAAATTTGGCCTCAACTAAATTTCAAAGTAGCTAACAGAGGCTAGAGCTAGTTTTTGCAACCCCACCCAAAACACTATCCCCTCAAAGGGGTGATTATTTGGGCTAGTTTGCATTGGGACATTTTTTTTTTTTTTGCACAGGATCCACTCCCATCGCCAAATCCCGACTGCTGACACCCGCCCGGCGAAACGTTGCATTACCGAGATGCATGTGATGCCGATAAAAATTACAACCCAATGCCTAGAGTTAAATAATTTATTTGTGTCAAGAGCCTGCCACACTAAATCCAGATAGGGAGATGGTTTAAATGAGTTAAATGATTAAAAAGTTACATTTATTGTCAAACCAAATTATCGGATCCAAACACCTTCCGGAATAGAGTTAGTTTAGACTATAGTTTAAAACTAGCTCTATCTCTATCTCTAGCCGAGCTAGAATGATCCAAACAGGGCCTTCGATTCGTTTGTGGTGATTCCCCTATTGCGAAAAATCATCAAATACTAGCAATATAAATGGCTGTCAGAATCTGAATAGAAGGGATACATTAGAAATGGTCGTACAAATTGGGCATGTCTTGCCGCTACTTCCCGTAATCGTGAAGACGTAAATTGCAGCATGGGTGGGTGTGTCAACCCAAGGGGCGCAGTGCCCAGGCGCAGGCCGCCGCCGCCGCCGATGGAGGCGCTCCTCAAGTGGGCGGCCGAGCTGGGCGTCTCCGACTCGCCGTCGCCCCCCCTCCTCCTCTCACTCTGGAACCACCACCCTCCTCTTCGCCGTCCTCCTGCCTCGGCCGCTCCGTCGTCGTCGCCGACTTCCCCGACGCCGGCGGGTAAAACCCCTGCTCCCCACCTTGCTCGCGGTCCTTGGTCTCCCAGCGCTCGCCTCACCGCATTTGCCTTGCTTTGACCGCAGGAGGGGCCTCGCGGCGGCGCGCGACCTGCGGCGCGGCGAGCTGGTGTTGCGCGCGCCCCGAGCCGCGCTGCTCACAAGCGACCGCGTCATGGCCGACGACCCCAGGATCGCTGCCTGCGTCAGCGCCCACAGGCCCCGCCTCTCCTCCGTGCAGGTAAACACAGCTGCCATCAACAGACGTGATCGAAATGGAACATGCTCGTGTCAAGCTGCCCTTGAAATTACAAGGAATTGTTATAAATGGTTATTAGGATTGTGCAGCGCATTGTAACTTTTTTTTTTCACATAAACCTTTTCCCCATTAACAACCAACTCCAGGTTTATCCCTGGAGACGAGTTCAGATACAAAACACGGTGCTTGGCTCATGAACACATGAGAGCCAGAGGTGATAGCACACGCACCATAAGCAGTCATACGATCAGTTACCTTGTTACAGATCCTAGAGCAAACAGAGATTCTATAGCTGTTAAAGTGAAAATACATCGGTTCTCGGATCTGTATAAACATGAGCGCATTGTAACTATAGGGTAAATGGATGATAGTATTTGCTCCAACATGTATTTTGGGTAAGTTTGGATACAAATTGTGGTTGTGCTATGAACTTTGTTGCTTTGGACACAGTTAGTATGTAGCAACCTTTTTCTTATGTAACCAAACAAAATCAATATTAAAATATTCTGCTTTTATCACTATCAAATTGCAAAACTATCCTGACTGGTATAAGATTCACTAGCAAATTGCAAAATTATCCTGACTGTTATAAGATATTGGTGTTTTTTTTTTTTAATGTAATGATATTGGTGTTTCTGTTTTTCCTTTCAAAGTGCCAGTACTCTTCGTTTAACACTTTTAACCTGTTACATTCTCTTGAGCATCCCTTTAAATCCTTACCGGCCTCCTCTTTTTCCACAGATACTCATAGTGTGCTTACTGGCTGAAGTGGGGAAAGGGAGGAATTCTGTCTGGTACCCCTATCTGTCTCAGCTACCCAGCTACTACACTATCTTGGCCAACTTTAACGATTTTGAAGTCGAAGCTCTCCAAGTATAATTCGGTAGATCTGTCAACAATTTTTCTCCATTATTCATCATTTTTTGTACACTCCAAAAGCACCCAATGATTTTTTTTGTTCTCAGGTTGATGATGCCATTTGGGTTGCACAAAAGGCTAAAAGTGCCATAAAATCAGACTGGGAAGATGCGATGCCACTAATGAAAGAACTGGAATTTAAACCTAAGCTTTTGATGTTTAAATCCTGGCTCTGGGCATTTGCAACGGTATAGTTGTTTTTATTCTTGGTTTGTGTGAATTGTTTATTTTATTTTCATATGGTACCTTTGTCTATTACTCCATGTGAAAACCATACTGATTTAAGATTTTATTGAGGTTGTTTAGCCCCAGCTATTTTTTAGTTTCTATATATTCTATATGTTTTTATTAAAGTTTTGATTTTCCTATGTTAAGGTATCTTCTCGCACATTACATATTGCATGGGATGAAGCTGGTTGCTTATGCCCCTGTGGGTGACTTGTTCAATTATGCTGCTCCTGATGATGATACTTTATCAGAGGAAGAGGATATAACTGAACTTACAAATTGCCAACAGAAAAATGAGATGACTAATTCATCTGAGAGATTAACAGATGGTGGATATGAAGATTCTAATGCATACTGTTTGTATCGCGAAAAAAAAAGTAAAAAAGGAGAGCAGGTTTGTTCTTAGTTTTGCAAATATAGCATTACTTCTCTTTCCTTTGACATCTCAATTTTTTTATACACATGTCATTTTCTACAGGTCCTCCTTGGTTATGGAACATACACAAACCTGGAACTTCTTGAACACTATGGCTTTCTTTTGGGTGAGAACCCTAACGAGAAAACTTTCATCGAGTTGGATTTGGATATTTTCTCAGTCGGAAACTGGCCAAAAGATTCGATGTATATTCATTCAAACGGACACCCCTCATTTGCATTGTTATGTGCATTAAGGCTTTGGTCAACTCCCACAAACCGTAGAAAGGCTGTCAGTCATCAGATTTACTCTGGATCAATGCTTTCGACTGAAAAATGAGATGGGGATTATGAAATGGTCAATCAGCAAATGTGAAGGATCTTTGCAACTATTACCTACAACGGTAGAATTTGATGAAAGTCTGCTTGTCTTTTTATGCACAATACAGAACAGTAGCAACTACAGAACAGATGTGAAGCGGTCTGGTTTTGAGCAGGAGTTTGGTGTGTTTCTTCGGTTCCATCGAGTGGAGCTGGATTGTTCTGGTGACAACCAACTCCCTGCTCGACTTCTGAGATCTCTGGAAAGATGGAAACTAGCTGTCCAGTGGAGATGCAACTACAAGAAGACTCTGAAGAAATGTATTTCGTACTGTGAAAGTGTAGTTCGCGAGCTTCCCTTGCAACTAAACCAGCAATAATAATCAAGGACCCAATTCATGTACTCCATTTTATAGTAGAGTCTCTGTCTTTATGAGCTGACAGATTGCCTTTAACACCTTGCCATAGGTTAGGATGATCTTGGATCAGTAACTCTACTGCCAAATCAACATCTTGTCGGCATTTAGCCTGTTAAAGTGTGTGTTTTTTGATCATGCTCGCAGTTGCCGATGTGCTCAGAATTGGCCATTACATTGTCCTCATTGTTTCTATGTTTTCAGCGGGGAGTATAATAACACTGAAGCCCAAATCTTAACGAAAGAATTGGACAGCCTAAAGGGGAACCCTTCAATGATCCTGCAGCGTGTGGGAAGGAAATCTAAATGATGCCGCACCACTGGGAGATAAAACTAAAAATTGCATTGACGCAGGACCGTAAAAGGGAGGAGAGAAATTACTTGCTTATTGTTACTCTCTCCTTCCGTCCCTTTTAACTGTCGTTTTTGCATTTTATAATGGACACCTGTGGAATTGAAGGCGGGGGTTAGAAAGACGCTCAATATAAAACTAAAACGTCTGACTCGTTAATTTCGGTAGTAGGTGATGAATGATGACTGGTTGACTGATGACTGCAACATACAGTACGGCGGCAGTTGTCATGGTCGTCGTCCTGGGGACGGGAGCCAGGCAAAGATCATTGCTTCCTGCGAAGGATCGTCGTCTGCCGCGCGTCCTTTACGTTGCAGTTGCTCTATCAGATCAGCACGATCCATCGGCATCTGGCGCGGCGGCCGTCCTGTCGGTTCAGCTCTACTCATCCTCTCGACCCGTACGATGGATCGGATTACGTACTAGCCATTTAAAATCTGAGAGCATGCAAAGTGAGGAGGGGAGGTGATTAAGGATGGCAGTGGGACCTGGGTGTGGGTGTGATACTCGTGTGTCTTGTGCCTGATTTATATATAGGTACCCAAGGTACCACGTATTGTGTGTACTTGTGTGTTTTGTGTTTTGAGACGTGTGTTTTGAAGAGTGTGTGTGTTTTTTTTTTTTTGAGGGAGAAGAGTGTGTGTGTTAATTTTAAGGATTGAGATGTGTGTGTTTTGTTTTGAGGATTGCGATGTGTGTGGAATGAGATGTACATATTTATGTACTTTGGCAATATATTATGAACAATTGAGCTACAATTACTCAACTAGGGTGAACTTAATAAATGTTATTATAGCGCATTCCTTCATTTCAAATCGTAGCTCACTCTGCCATATTAATTTTCATGGCGCATCTAGCTATACACTACGCTTCCATATATGACAGAAATCTAAACGGATTTAAAAAGAAGTGTTAACTATACTCAAACTACAAGACTGCCACTTTTTTTTTTTGAGAAAACTCACAGCCTTTTCTAAGTCCATGGATGTTCATAGCTCAGTTGAGGCTGTAGGTCGCTAGGCCGCGACGCATGGATCTATGGATAGCTGTAAAAAATATATACTAGAAAATGAGCACATTAACAACTTAGAGCACAAAATAATGTGTCACGTTGCGACCTACAATGTTATACACTAAGCCATAATAATGTCTTTTTCATGTATAGTTTTGTTTGAAATCATGATGTGTTTGTTCAAGCGGCCTTTGCTCCCTAGACTGACTAGCTGAACAATTGTACTTATATTAGATAATTAGGAGCACGCCCTAAGAGCCTCTTTAAAACTTTATCCCACGAACCTTGTTTTTTCCACTAAAAAAAAAATTCGACCCCTCTTTAAAAAAAACCCTCCCTTAATCCCACAAACTTGGTTGGCTGGTTAGGGTAACTATGCCCAGCAGACAAAAATCTAGGCTGTTGATTTTGGCTGCTGGAACCCAGGATCAGGCTTGGAATTAAAACAAGAGCGTCGTGCGGCAGAATAGGTAAGGGAGTCGAGGAGGACAACAACATAAGCCAGCATTGATGGGGGATGAATGCGCCTCAATCGCTCTTGGGCTAGCGAAAAGATGGGATTTTTAGAAGGAATGATAATTGAGAGGTTGTTTTGGCCACCTATTGGAGCATTAATTTTTCAAACAAGAAACCCAAAAAAGCTTAGCTAAGGGAAGTCTTTTATTTAGCTTGTTGAGAGAGCCTCCTCATAGATATCAGCACACCTTCATGTCACATGCTCACCCTCATTGTCGTAGTCATATCGCCTATGCCTATTTTAGTAGAAATGGCTACAAACCGTAGCCCAAGGCAAACACTTTATTACATGCTCTAGAAAGCGCACGCTGGTTGGCTGGCACTTGCCTGGAAGGAAAAAAAGTCCTGTGTTGTTTGATTTTGGTTGTCGGATAATCAACATCGCTTATTTGGCAAGATTAGCTGGGTCTACTAGGCTTCCCGAACCAAAATGCGCCGTTGTGTGCTACCACAATTGGGGTAGTGAAGTTGGTGGAGGACAACAGTTTCCAACAACACGCCATCATGTTGGGATGAACGTTTGGCCGATCTATGATGAAGGAGAAAGATGGGATGAG
>JADLZK010012073.1:600000-779428 GCA_015847255.1 Hyparrhenia diplandra | reverse complement strand
GAAATTCGAGCAAATCTCAAAGGCCCAATATTTGTGTTCCCTAATGGGCTTTATTGTTTAGCCCATGAGCAAAGGTGGGAGGTGCAATATCAATTAGTACCATATTGCTAGTTGATGTGGAGATAGGAGTTTTCCTCCCTATATATTTGTACCAAGCCTCCCCCGAATAGACACAACATAACAACTACAATTGGGAGTTTCAATTAGAAAAATCCTAAAGTAGTAAAATAGTATTTTCCTCTTCTCACCGCTCGCGCCGCGCGTTGCCAAGTCTCCAGCCCGATCGTTCGCGTGCACTAGCGACCGGGCGAAAGCAGGTCTCCGAAACCCTCGCCTTTGCGATCCCGCAGCGGAGAAGGCGAATAAGGTTTTGGGAAGCGCCGCGCGCGACCGCCCCGATCTTCGCCACGGCTCGCCTTCCGGAAGGACACGCTGAGGACCGTCCCCAAAGACCGTCTTCATCGACAACTTCTTCTCGACTTCTTCAGCGGCCGCCGATCGACGACAGCGACAACGACTGGAGGACCTCGCCTTCGCCCCTCGAAACCTCCATTACGCTGTCCTCAACGTCAATCAGGTATTCTCGAGATCAAATCTATCTGGTGTGCTAGTTGTGTTTACACCCTTTGCTTTGATCTCGCGACCTGAGTTTGATCGCTTAATCATGAATTATATTGTGGAATTAATCTGAAATTGCCTAATATCTCAACAATCTAAAACCTTATAATAGGCTTTTTCTTTGATTTAACTATGGCTGTTTTCAATCGACGTGCCGGTGACTAGAAAAATTTTCTAGTGCACATATAAAGAGGTGGCGAAGTTAAGGCCATGCTCGCTAGAGGCTAAGATGTTCGGGGTTACCGTTGATCGCCTCGGGAAATATCTCTAGAGAAAAGAGAAGATTCCAGGAGACAACACTATCTTTAGAAGAACAATCCTAAACAAGCCTTGTTAGTCATCTAGAAGATGCAAACTTGCACTTCCAAGATGAGAGGGCATTGTGGGATCAATCAATGCAAACCATTGGTACATCCGAAGTTGTACATTATGGAGAGCTTTCATGACTACAAGATGGTTGCTAACCGATCTATAGTTAAGCAAGCGCATGAGGTTCAACACATGGCAAGAGAACTTGAACTCCTTAAGTATGTCATACCCGGCGAATTTGTAGCCGGATGTATTATTGCTAGGTTGCTTTCTCAGTATGGAAGAGCTTCGCACAATTCTAAAACACAAGAGACGTAAAATATCGCTTATAAACCCCGATAGCATCTCTTAATGTTGAGGAAAAGATTCGGGTGAAGAATACTATTGAGAAGGGAAACAAGAGCCATTCTAGCACTAATATTGTGCAAGAAAACCCACATGGCAAGAACAAAGGGAATAAATCTTCCAATGCCAAGTTAGCAACTACCTTCGAGAAGAAGAAAAAAAATAATGATGAGGTGCCTTGCTTCACTTATGGACAGCTTGGTCACTTTTTCGCTGAGAATAATAAGAATGTCAACCTCGTGACTATTAGCAATGTGCCGATGAAGAGTACAAGAATGTTCCTACCGCACTATCGGTATTTTAATCACCAAGTTGGTGGGTTGATACAAAAGCTAATATTCATGTGTGTGTGCCGACATCTCTTTGTTTTCTTCTTATAAAGAGCTACAAGGTTCTTTTGTCCTAATAGGGAATGGGTCATATGCTTCTCGCTCGTGGTGTTGGCACGTAGATCCGAAGTTTACTTCGTGTAAAATCGCATAACTAAAGAACGTGCAACATGTCCCTACTATTCGCAAGAACCTTGTTAGTGTTTTCCTTCTTTTAAGAGATGGGTTTAAGGTAGTGATGGAGTCCAATAAAGTAGTCATGTCTAAGCATGGACAATTTATTGGTAAGGGTTACGACTCGTGGGCGCTTGTTCCGCCTAATTTTGGTAGATTTATGTAATAAGTCGCTGAATCATATTTGTGGCACAATAAATGATAGTTCAAGTGTTTGGCATTCTCGCTTTATGTCATGTGAACTTTGGTTTAATGTCACATTTATCTAGCTTGAAGTCAATTCCGTGATTTCACTATTGCCAAAGGTTCTAAGTGTCATAGTTGTGTGCAATCTAAGCAACCTCAAAAGCCTCACAAGGCACAGAGGAGAGACACTTGGCACCTCTAGAGCTCATACATTCTGATCTATGCGAGATGAATGGTGTGTTGACTAAAGGTGGAAAGAGATATTTCATGACATTGATTGATGATGCTTCTAGATATTGCTATATTTACTTGCCGAAAACTAAAGATGAGGCATTAGACTACTTTAAAATCTTTTAAGGCTGAAGTTGAAAATCAACTAGAGAGAAAGATTAAACGCCTAAGGTCGATCGTGGTGGTGAATATTTTCCTATAATATTTGATGAGTTTTGTGCGAACATGGTATTATTCATGAGAGGACGCCTCCCCTATTCGCCCGAATCCAACGGACTTGCCGAGAGGAAAAACCGCATGCCGACCGACTTGGTTAACGCCATGTTAGACACTTTGGTTTATCTAAGGCATGGTGGGGAAGCTATATTGATCGCGAGTCATGTCCTGAATAGAGTTCCAAACAGAAATAAAGAGACAACGCCATATGAGATGTGGGTTGGTAGGAAACCATCACTTTCATACTTGCGCACGGGGATGCTTGGCGCGAAAAGTCAATATTCCAATTAATAAGAAGCGTAAGCTTGGACCAAAGACGGTAGATTGTATCTTTCTTGGATATGCTCACAACAAAGATTGCCTATCGATTTTTAGTAGTAAGATCCAAGTTTCCGATATGCTTGTAGATACTATCTTTGAATCTCGTGATGCTACATTTTTGAGAATATATTTCCTTTGAAAGATATGCGTAGCAATGTTAGATTTTCTAATCAATTAGCTCCCGATGATACTATACCTATCGAATACCCTCGTTGAGTCATTTGAACAACCACTTGAGAAGGATGACAATGAAGTTCCCCGTGAGGAACAAGAGACAAAGGATTGCAAAAATCTTTTGGTGATGATTTCATTGTGTACCTTGTAGATGATACTCCCACCTCTATCTCGAGGGCATATGCATCCCCTGATGTAGATGATTGAAAGAAGTCGCTCATAGCGAGATGGACTCGATTCTTTCTAATGGAACTTGGGAGCTATCTCGATCTACCATTCGGTTATAAAACCAATTGGATGTAAGTGGGTGTTCAAGAAGAAGCTTAGACCTCGATGGTACTATTGACAAGTACAAGGCTCCTACTTTGTGGTAAAGGGTTATGCTCAAAAAGGAGGGCGAGGATTTTTTTGATACTTACCACCTGTTGCTAGAATGACCACTATTCGAACACTACTATCCTTGGTCTGCCTCAAATGGTCCGATCATTCATCAAATGGATGTAAAGATAACTTTTTTCTCGTATGGAGAGTTGGATGAGGAGATTTACATGGATCACCGATGGATTTGTAGTAAAAGGTGAAGAGCAAAAGGTGTGCAAGCTATTGAAATCTTTGTATGGCTTGAAACAAGCACCTAAGCAATGGCATGAGAAGTTTGACACTACGCTAACTAGTGCCGGTTATGTTGTCAATGAAGTTTATAGGTGTGTGTGTATTATTGACATGGTGGGGGCTTAACTGTCATATTATGCTTATATATGTTGATGATATCTTAATTTTTGGTTCCAACATTGATGTGATCAATGAAGTCAAGTCTTTCTTGTCTAAGAGTTTTGACATGAAAGATCTAGGAGAGGCTGATGTAATTCTAAAACATCAAGCTAATTAAGGAAGAGAGTGGGATTATATTGTTGCAATCTCACTATGTTGAGAAGCTTTTGAGCCGTTTTGGCTTTATGGATAGAAAGCCTTCTCCAACACCTTATGATCCTAGTGTGACATTGCGGAAAAAATAAGAAGAGTACTAAAGATCGGTTGAAGTACTCTCGCATTGTTGGTTCACTCATGTATCTAGCAAATGCAACTAGACCGATATATCTCTTTTCTTTGTGAGCAAGATGAGTAGGTATATGTCCAACCCGGTGATGATCATTGGCATGTACTAGAGAGGGTCTTGTGCTATCTTAAAGGTGCAATGAGTTATGGCATACACTATTCCGGGCACCCAGCTGTGCTAGAGGGATATAGTGATGCGAACTGGATTTCTGATATTGCTCAAATCTACGCCATAAGTGGGTATGTATTTACTCTTGAGGTGGCGCAGTGTCATGGAGGTCTTGTAAATGCAGACTATTTTGACTAAGTCAACCATGGAAGCAGAACTTACTCGCTTTAGAAACAAAGATCCGCAGAGGCGAGTGGCTGGCGTGAGCTCTTATGTCCGACTTGCCGGGTGGTTGAAAAACCAGTACCGGCTATCCTTATGAATTGTGATAATCAAACTATGATCACTAAGATGAATAGTGCTAAGGATAATTCAAAGTCAACAAGACACGTTAAAAGACGTTTGAAATCTGTGCCAGAAATTGAGAAACTCCTGAGTAATAACTCGTGTCTTATATACGCATGCATAAAAAACCCCATGTATCCCTTTTTACAAAAAGGGCTATCACGTAATGTGATAGAAATTACATCTAGGGAGTTGGGTATGAGACCCATATGAGTTTTCAGTAGTAGTAACCCAACCTTTTGATCGGAGATCCCGTGACAAAGGACCCGGAAGAACAAGCTATTGGTAAACCGAGGAGAGTAAAATGATAACCCTCTCTAAGTGAAGATGTAATACTCTCAAGAGCAAAGAGGCTCAGATGGTAGGTTGGCGAGAATGCCTTAATATGTCCTATTGACTTTATAAGTAAATATGTTGTCCTACAGAGCATTCTTGAAAGGGCATACCTATATGAGTCCGACTGTTAAACGTCGCAGTCTATGAGATTTGGGTGATCTCTAGTAAGCTCATGAAGAGACTAAGGAGTATGACATATATGCTCCACCCACGGAGAAAGGCTACCGGCACCAAGTACTAGTTTGACTTTGAGCAAAACTTATTCACACAAAACTTGCAATTCAAGGCGTAGTCCATTGTTCAAGTTGTGAATGAGTAGAACTTGAAGCTCTAGGCGGATGTTCAACTTAACGGTCCTGGCTGAAACACTAGTATATAAAACAAAGAGTGAGACAAGGAAAAATATTTGTACTTGGGCAGTTGAGATTTGGTGGGGATTGTTAGAATTTATATATGAATAAGTTCCCTAAAATTCATATGAAGAAATTCGATAAATCTCAAAGGCCCAATATTTGTGTTCCCTAATGGGCTTTATTGTTTTAGCCCATGAGTAAAGATGGGAGGTGCAATATCAATTAGTACCATATTGCTAGTTGATGTGGAGATAGGGAGTTTTCCTCCCTATATATTTGTACCAAGCCTCCCGGGAATAGACACAACATAACAACTACAATTGGGAGTTTCAATTAGAAAATCCTAAAGTAGTAAAATAGTATTTTCCTCTTCTCACCGCTTTCGCCGTTGCCAAGTCTCCACCCGATCGTTCACGTGCACTAGCGGCCAGGCAGCAGGTCTCAAAACCCTCGCCTTTGCGATCCTGCAGGGAGAAGGCGAATAAGGTTTTGGGAAGCGCTCTTCGCGCGACCGCTCCCGATCTTCGCCACGGCTCGCCTTCCGGAAGGACACGCGGAGGACCGGACCCAAAGACCGCCTTCATCGACAACTTCTTCGACTTCTTCAAGAAGCCGCCGATCGACGACACGACAAATGACTGGAGGACCTCGGCCGCGCTCTCGAACCTCTCCATTACGTTGTCCTCAACGCCAATCAGGTATTCTCGAGATCAAATCTATCTGGTGTGCTAGTTGTGTTTACACCCTTTTGCTTTGATCTCGTGACCTGAGTTTGATCAGTTAATCATGAATTATATTGTGGAATTAATCTGAAATTGCCTAATATCTCAACATAGACTTGAGGGTAAATTAGCTCCCTAAACCGTATTCATGATGATTAACAGATGCAATGATGCGCGCAGACAAAATTGACTTTCAGCTCGATCAACTGCTTAACGGTTCTTCACTTATTTCCTTCCAGCCACAGCCAAGCCTAGCTTGTCCAGTCGTTCTTCAGACATCACACATGGAAGAGTTGGTTTTTTCAGAGCTACTACTGTACACTAATGAGTTGCTACTTTCTGATGGTCAGTTCTTGTTTGACATCACATGGAGGGGTGGTGGTCAGTAGTGCCAACAACAGCAAGGAGAGACTTTTGGCCGGCCGGTCGCGTGTGGCATGAAAAGGAGGGGTCATTACAAACAAAAACCGCCTTTCAAGATCATGCAGCCAAAGCACATTTCAGCAATTTTGTTGGTGATGGAATATCCATCTCATCTGGTTTGGTTAGTGTATAGTGTTGTAGTACAGTATACAGCAGACCATCACAGTCAGCCTTAACCCCTAGAACGACCCACCCCTGCGTGCGTGTTGGTGCTGAAAGCCACTTTCTTGGCATGAAGAGAGAGGGCACCACCAACCATCACTTTCCAATATAATCCTGTCCACTCTTCTCTCTCTCTCTCACTCACTCATCACTTTAACCCTTTCATCCCTTTTTGTTTTTCTCTCTATATGGTGACATTTCAGAGTGGCTGTCCACCCATCTCCCTTCACTTCCAAGATTGTCACTGTCTTTTTATCCAGATACAGAGTGGTGTAGTATGTGTTTGTGTGTGTGTGTGTGTGAGAGAGAGAGAGAATTGAACAAAAGCACACCATGCCACTTTCTACATCCTTGATGGCAATTTTAGTTTTGTCTAAGGTTGACATAGGAGTATCCACAGCAAGCAAAGCATGCAAGCAAGCGTGGCAGTATCTCCTTTGTTTTGTGCTTTTTTTCCTCCCCTTTTTGATGATGAGTTTCTATAGCTGCCCATGCATTGTTGCGGGCATTTTCCTTGTCAATTGTGTCAGCCGAGGGCAATCATGCGTGCTTCTGCCAGTACTAGACTAGACATATACAGTATAGTGGTATATGCTTGCAATCGAGTGTACCCGTATCAAGTAGTAGTAGCAGAGAAAACAAACAAACAAAAAAGGAGCAAAACCTCCACAAGAACACTAGAGAATGGTACCAATCCTGTAAAGATTGACATGACTGGGGTGAGATGTGTAGATTCAGGCTTTATTATTAGTATATTTGTCTGTACCTGCAGATGATGCATGCATAGCTAGTAGTACCTGATACTATTACAGAAATTAAACTAACCACACTATGTACAAGGTGTCATTAGTCATTGTTTTCAATCCATACTGTGCTCATAGGATAGGTAGAAGTTAGGTAGTGTTTGGTTTTGGGGCCAAGTGGGTTGGGTTGGAGCCGACCCATTTTTTGCGGGTTGGAGCCGACCCATCTCATGTTTGGTTGGGAGGTTGGAGCCAACCCAGTTCTTTGTTTGGTTGGGAGGATTGAGAGGGTTGATGGACACCATTTTAACACCGTTAGAATCATCCAATTATGGGACCCACATGTCGCTCTAGTTTTTTTTTCTCTTTTTCTCAACCTTATCTCCTCCGCCCCGGACACCTCCTCACGCGAGCGCGGCCGCCGCGCTCTCTGCCGGCCTCTCTCCCCCCCCGCCCCGGACTCTCTCCCCCGGCCTCTCTCCCCGGTCCCCCGCCCCGGCCTCTCCCGCGATGGAGATCGTGCCGCCGGGCGGATCTCGCGCGCCACCGAGCTTCGGGCGGATCTCGCCACGCCTGGCGCTGGAGCCTCGTCGCACCGAGCAGGGGAGGCCCACCCCGCAGGCCATGGCGCCCCTCCCCGGCTCGGCGGCCACCACCCCCCCACCTCCGCGCCGCCCATGGCGCCTCCATGCAGCGCTCGTCGGCGCCGCGGAAGCGCGCGGCCGCGGAGGAGCACCCGCGGCGTATCACCCGCGCCATGGCGCCTCACGCGTGCGGGCGCACTACCACCGGGCGCGCCGCCTCGCCCGTCCGCGCCGCCAATGGCGCAGCCGAGCTCCCGCCGGGAACGGAGCTCCCGCCGGGCCGCCGCCCGCCCCCCGGCTCCCCCCAAGTCGGGCCTCCACCACGTGGTCATCGGCGTCGGGCGGCGCGCCGCGGGGATGCGCGCGGCATGGCGAGCGGCGTGCATGGGACCTGGCTGGGGCGCGACGGCGGCGGGCGGCGCCATCCCCACCCGGCGGCCACCAGCCTCCCCACTCCGCGGTCTCACCAAGGTCGCCCGTGACTCACGGAGCGAGCGGCGACGTCGATGCGGGGTTCGCGTGGTTCGCTTGTTTTGGAGAGTTCCCACCGACCAAGATCTCGGGGGAGCATATTCCCCGTGAGGTTGAACCCAACCCCTTCACTTTTCATCCAAACACGGGTCGGTGTGGGTCGAACCCGCACCAACCCACACCAACCCGCGAACCAAACACAGCCTTAGATGTCCATGGATGTTCAATGGATACTCTCTAGTTAAAAAAAATGAACTAGGAAGAGATGACCCCCCACCAAGATTTGAATTTCTAGTTTATTTGCTAAAATTAATGGATATCTAAATTAAATTAACCTTCCACCTCTGTGCTAGTACTATGGAATGAAAAAATGCAACAAGAACATGGAAGGGAATGCTCAAACTGATGACAAGCAAGGGGTCATGCCAATCATACAAAAACAAATAGAATTGAGAGACGACGCATGGTGCATTGGAGATTGGAGATGGGGGTCATCCAGTCATGGGCCCTGGTTTTGTAGTGCAAGCAAAGCATGTCAAGAGACGAGCAGAGGATCGAGCCCTTTCACTGTTCCTCGATCGGGGAGCTCTACTTGTCTCCTCTTTTTTAATATCACACATGCCTTTCGGATGTCTATCTGTCTGTCTCAACGGTGAGGGGATCCATGAGAAATTCAGAATTCAGAAACGGACGACATGCGATTGATTCAGATAACCAAGCACAATGCATCTTGGAGATTCATCTTCTCGCATTGCATTGAGAGCCTATATATATATGTATGTACGTAGCCAAGCCTTGAACCCAACTCCACAGAGCAAATGAACAAATAAAACCTCAGACAGACACAAGATTTAACTGCAAAACCCTTCCAATGTGGAAGAGTAAAAACCACAGGCGCCAGCCAGCAAACACTCCTCACTATTATCAATAGTCGGGTTACACGCCGATACGGCACCTTACAAGAGAATGAATGAATCGGTACTCCAGAGGAAACCCTAAGATATATATATCGTACCGCGGGGGGCTATGCCCCCTCGCACCCCCCAAGCGTCCTCAGGGTGCACCCGATGGGCCGGCTTCAGCCCCCGCTTCGCTCCGGCTCTGCCTTTGGGCCTGAGTTTGGAACATATTCAGCAATTTCTTGTTTCAGATAATCAGTCTGAAGGAAGAGTATCAGTTATGAAACTATGAGATCTGATCCCGTACTTGACTCGTAGGTTGGCAGATAGGCTAGTTCATTAAGTAAAACCTCTTTTTGACTGCTTAACTATTTTCAATCCTAGCTAGTCTTTCCTACCTTACTTCACTGAATTGACTTGAGGTACGTACCTACTTCTCGCTATTGGGTTCTGTTCTTCCTGTCACTCTAGGCTTAACTCGTTTTTCAGTTCCAAACTTCCTATGCAATGCGACGTAGCAACTTCCTATGCAATGCGACGCACCATCATGGCGTCGCTCGTGCGCTGACCATGTGTTTGTTAGTTTTTTTTTTTACCAACGTGTTGTTGTTAGTTTAGTGCTAGGAAACAGCTTGTGGTTTAAGCTACGACGAGTACGGTAACCAACCAGCCTTTGTTAAGAAAAACGACCTCATCGACCTGATATCATCACGGCTGAGTCCGTACGTCCTTGCTGTCTAAACTGAGATAATCGCCTAGGCCTTTTCATGTCTGAAATATGAATCAGTTTCAGAAAACACCGCAACGCAGATTTACTGAATTTCATCATGACACTGAAGAGATACTTTTATTTTTTTTAAAAAAAAAAAGAAAAGGAAAACTTAAGAGATTGATGCATGCAGGCCGGTTGGAGTTGAGGTCCATTGATTAATTTTATCCAACTAATATTTTTAATGATTAATTGTAAATTTAGTTGCCTGTCGGCCGTTGCAAAGCCGACAAGACTAGGACCGATAGGGCGGCTATCGGCTGATGGACGGCCGACTGGGCCCACTACGTGGATGTGATGCGAATGGAATTGCCCGCATCAGGGCTCATCTCGACCGTCCATTCTGTCCAGCCGAGACTCCCTGGGCCGCTCGATTCCACTACCAGCAGCTCCCCGCCGCCGCCTCGGCATCCTTCCGGCGGCGCAGAGCAGCCACGCCGGGAGACCACCGCCGCCGCCGGCGCCTCCTCCGTCCTCTCCACCACACAAGAGCTCGACGCGATGCTGCGCAACTTCCCGCAGGCCCGGAGGCTGCTCAGGTGCGCTTCCCTTCCCTTCCCTTCCCCGCCGGTACCTCGGTCGCCCTTGCCTACGGTTAGTTTCTGATTGGTGGTTGGGGCGCAGGCGGATGGGGTTCGAGAAGGAGGACGCCTACTTCTGGAAGCAGATGGGCAAGGCTACGCTCTGCACCTACACGCTCTTCGGCGTCGCGTGGCTCTGGAACGAGACGTCGCCGCTTGGGTGGTGGACGCTCAAGCCACGCCCCAAGGTTTCCTCAACTTCCTCCCATCTAGACTTGTCTCGTTCGTTCCTCCCTTGAGCTGTGCTGTGCTGTGCTGTATGTAATAGCGCGGAGGAAATGCCCCTATTTCTTGCTGGTTCATTCAGTAGATATATACATACAGGTTCTGCAGTTGTGATCTGCAATCCTCTTTGTTGGTTTAGATTGATATTCTAAACCTCCTTCCCCTTGGAATTTGATTATTTCAGGGCTTACATTACATGATTGAAAATCTATCCCCAAATTAATCTTATGGGCTTAACTTTAGAAGAAGTAATTGGAGGTGATATAACTTACAACTCTCAACGCATTGCCTTACCTCATTGCCAGTATTGATCCTGAGATGAAATTTTCTTCTCGGATGCTAATAAAAATGTGAAACTTTGCAAGTAATGTCAACAACCCCTGCTGTCTTAGACCATTGGACTGCATTATGACATCGAATTGGCTATACCTTGGAATACTTTCAGCGTTTCCATATTACTCTACTCCTGCTTTGACTTCTAGTCTCCCTTGTATTCTTGTGACATCTTTTAAATGTGGAACCAGATTCAGAAATGAACCTAAGGGCCTTTGAAGCACCAGTACTGATTTATTCATGTCAAGCCTACACACATGGAATTTAGCCCAGATTCAGACCTCATTGGTCATTGCATTGCATGGTTAATATAGCTTCTTCAAATGGCTACTGGTATCCTAAGGCCTTAAAATCTTAAATTTGCTTTTATTTGTTGGTAACTACTTTCTATTGTGTTAGCAATAGGGTATGGATAACTTTTGGATGGAGGCTATGCTTGAAAACATGTTGGTCTTTATACAGTGCCAGAAATAACTTTGCTGTTAAGCTTTCTTGGCTTTCAAAATGGACAGAACGTATATGATAAATCTCTCATTTGCTGCATTGCATCATCTTAGCCATAGATGATCAGTGTGAATGCTTATCCATTTAAGAAGCATTGCTAGTTTTCTCGTCGCCCTAAGACTATCTGCTCAACATCTTGCAGGAAGAAAAAGAAATGGCACACCTTTATGAGCGCAGGAAGTTCCCGTACCCTGGTGATGAGGAGGCAATTGAGGAGTTCATAAAAAGTGGTGGTGCTCTTGGAACCACAATTGGGCCCAAGGGTTTCGCTGATGCCAATATGGATTCTGAAAACATGCAGAAGCAGCTGCAGTCTAAGAAGTTTGAGCAGGAAGCGCAGAAACTATGGCTTCGGATGAGGACTGAGGTCGTACAGGAGCTCCAGGAGAAGGGATTTGATATTGAATGAATTTAAACTCTGCAACATGATCAGTGCTGAGAATGTTAATACCACTTGCCATCTACATTTTTTTGGAGAACTATAACTTAGGAATAAAAGAGTTTGTAGCTATCATTTTAACTGTCTTCCACATTCCCATTGCTACTTGATTGTACCCTAAATTTCGTCTTGTGGAGAACTGAAGATCTCATCTGATACTCTTTTGCCTGATCATCAAGAAGTTGCGCTTCTGGAAATTAGCAAGATTTTGATGTTGGTACATGCAACCTATATGTGCACCGTTGAGGATGCGTTGGTATTTGCAATACTATGCTAGTCCATGATTAGTTCAAATCTATATTCCAAATTAATGATTAGTCCAAATCTACATTCCAAATGGTATCACAGGCATTCATGTGCACGGCCTCCAAAAACTGTGACCTGGATACTACTTTTATATATGAGTAAAGTATCTTCCTTAACCTACATTATAGTGTCACCCACGTCCCTGACTTCAACTCTGAAATGGAATTTAGATGTAATGTAAATGTAATTGGATGTTATGGATGTAAGAAGGTAACGAGAAACATTTAAAAGAAAACACATTAAGATTATATGAACAATTTTGGGGAAAAAGCTTTTGAACATTGTCAGGGGTATGTGCACCCATATTTGCGACTTTGAGAACATCAACATTGTTAAATGCAGCGATATATGTCAAAGCAGGATGCGGTTGACTTTCAGCTTTTCAAGTACTAGATAGAGCATGGAGATTCTGCAACACTAGCACACTCGATCTTCTTGGTAATCGTGTTGACAATAATTCAATGGTCTCGAGAAAAAGCATTCTCGGCGTTCATGTGATGCGCGATGCCAACATGATTCAGTTGTCAAGCCCAAAATGTTCTTCAGGCCATCATGATGCAATTCAGTAGACAACAGATAAATGCAAACATCATATATGTCAGGAAGCCAATGAAAAGACAAACCCAAACATACGCATTGCAGGACAAGTGCAAAAAAGAGCTCTGAATGATCTCCAAGTCCAAGCAACTGTGAGGGTATCATTTTGCAGTGAATGGTTGAATGTATGCAGAGGAAGCAAAGCTAGATTCAGATGAGGTGGTCACATGTCCTACATCAGGGTTTATTGTCATCGACAGACACATAGCCAGTGATTATCCTTCGCATACGCAAATGATGATGGGACAGCAGGTTATGAAAACCACTCCCAAGCCTCCAAGGATAGCAAACAATAGGGCCATATAAGCTACACAGTTAACTTCTGAAGCGCTAACTGAAACGAACTATCTCTTATTCAGATCTTAAGGCAGAGAGATGGAACAATCAGTTCCTATGCATCATGACATTATACCTTTGTTATTTAGTATAGTAGTAGTAGCTTGTGGTTTAAGCTACAAGTACGGTACGATGCCGGGCGTGGCTTTTGTTAAGGGCCTGATATGATTACTGCTTGCTGTCTAAGATAATCACCTGGGCCATCTATGTCTGAATCTGAATAAATAGTATTCAAAGTCTCAGATACATTGTGCCAGAAAATTTTCTGAATTTACGACACTGAAACTTCAGAACCATCCCTGAATTTTTTTCTTATTCATCTCTTGCAATTGAACTCAAATTAAACCTGCCCAAATGCTCAGGGTGTAGTTCTCTGAGTGCATATCCTAGAGAGTTGGTTAAAGAGATTCTAGCTCTAATGATTAGTTTGCAGAGGTTACACCTTTTGAAGCATAGATTGACAAAGAGAATGTATGCAGCATGCTTGGTTCAGGTTCTTCAAGAACCTTATGCTGGAGATCCAGTTTTCAAGAACCTTATGCGGGAGATCCGGTTCTTTAAAAAATGCATTTTCCTGAATACCCAATGCTGCTTGTTTATGCAGACTGCAGAGATGCAGGTCGTTCAGAGTCACTGATTAATGAAGAAAGTTCTAAGTCAAGGTCTAACAGATGCAGGGACGTTATGCGTTTATGCCTCTTTTTTCTTATTGTTTTCTTTCTAGTCTTTCCAAGCAAAAAGTAAGATACGCTCGTGTGAGAAAGGGTGCAAAATACACTTTGGAGTTCTCGAGAAAGCACATTCTGCAAAACTCGAGAAAGTACACTCTTCTTGGTATTCGTTGGAAAAGCACGTAAAACGTTCGTGAGATTGCCAATGACAGAATGATGCAGTTGTCAAACCCAAATGTTCTTTAGGCTATGCTCATGGCATCTTCCGTTCAAAAATGCTAAGGCATTCGGCAATCATCGATTCATCACGCAATTCAATGGACAACAGATAAGCGAAAACATCATAAGGAGGCCAATCCAAAGACCAACCAAAACATGCATTGTTGCAGGAAGAGTGAGAAATGATCTCTGAATCTCCGACCAATTGTGAGCGTATCATTTTGAAGCAGAGGAAACAATGCTTAGATTCAGATGAGGTGGTCACATGTCCTACATTAGGGTTTATTGTCATCAACATACACATAGACAGTAGGGTTATGAACTCCACTCCCAAATCAAGTTCACGCAAAGCAAACAATAAGCCAATATGCTACACACTTAACTTTCTTAAGCGCTGACTGAAGCTATCCATGGGAAGGGGCACAATGCTACTAAAATTGTACAAAAGGTGAATAAACAGAGGACCAAACCAAGACTCCAAAACCTGTCGACTCGTCTATGTTTTTCTATGGAACATGTCCTACAACAACCGACTGACACCATCTTGCTGCTGCCCGCTAGCACTTGCTGTACAAAACTGTTGCCACATCTAGCGTCAGGGGCTAAAATCTCCTGTTGTGAGTTCTGAATCATCATTCACGATTGTCTGCCTGATTAGCTGATGTTGCACCATTGGGAGACGGAGGGGTTGACGGTTGGCCACTCTTGTGGGGCGCAACTCCGTTCTGTTTCTCCTTGTGACTTGAGTCAGAGTTCTCTTCCTTGTCATCTGACTTTGAATTGAGAAACCGACCTCCAGCTCCCTGGCCCTTTTCAAGGCATGCTGATGCCGTGACTCATGAAGATAGGGCTGCGCAGCACAGATATTGAGTCAGTTGTTTTCCTTATTATTTCAGATGACTTAACATTTCACCCACAGAAAGATAAAGGAAATGAGCAATCAAGTTTTTTTTTCTCTCCAGATGATATCAAAGAGTAAGAAAAACTTGTGATCAACTTTGCAGTGAAATCATCAGCTTCGCAGAACTATATAGGATTTTCTAAGTTGGTACCTGCATCTTTTGTATCAGTCTTCCAGTTTTGAGAAATAATCATGATACTAACAAGTTCAACTCTCTCTAGCTTAAAGTAACTTACAGATACAAACAGAAAGCATTTCAGCTTCACTCAATGTTGTCAATGTGTGGCACCCAATTTACATTCCTAAATCCTTTACTTCTTTTGTGATAAGCAACACCAGTGAAGGCATTAAAAACGTGGTATGCTAAAATTTCAGATATCAGGCACGATTGAAATTAAAAGAGTTCACCAGAAGATTTATAGTACAACGTGAGGCAGATCGATCTTGTGGAAGTAGGGAAGGTAGATTGGAGAAATTTGCTTGATCATTTGCTCTAGCATCATGGGCAGAGAAAGCTAATTAAAAATTCCAATTCATATGGCAATGCAGAATATGGTTACAAAGACATACCTTACGGCCCTTGACAAGCTTCCGTTCTGATTCAGCTTTAGCCCGAGATTGACGTCGTCTTAATATGGCATTGTATTGCTTTGCGTTTACATACACAGGCTCTTCGATTGCATCGGTAGGCAGAGGTAAGCCAGCTGGATGCATTCCGACTAACGGTGGATGCATCTGAAGGATTATCAATTTTATTAGCTCCAAGACATCAGTTTAAATAAAGAATCGTAACAGAACAGGAAGATCCATGGTCAGGCAAATTATCATTTCTGATTGTCCGTGAATTCATATAAACAATACCAGGAAAATTGGCCTACCCTCTCAAGACACACTAGCAAGTTTAGCTATATACTTTGTACTGCCTCTGACTGAAACCAGGGTTGGTTCGGTTTGGGCGTACAAAAGGAATCAAATTAAATGAACTCAGTGCTCTTTAATCATTTCCCAAATTAGGTAAATCATAAATGTTCCAGAAACCGAAACAACCTAGTATTTGGGGAAAATTTAATTGGATTACAATACTTGTATTTGCTAATGGAGAGAGTGCATAGAAGCATACCAGTGGCTGTCCACCATAAGCCGCATAAAGGCTTCCATAATATGGGTCCATATTTGGATAAGCGTATTGACCCTGGTAGACACAAAATATAAAATTAGAAAACATAGGCTGCACCATACTCGAAATTAATGAACCTTGATGGAAAATTGTACTGAAAGGACAAAAAATAAAATAGAATACTACAACAATCACTCCAGTGAAGGTTTAAAAGAATGCTGAAACTAGAATACTGTCACCTTAAAAATAATTAGTGAACATTCACAATAGAAAAGGTAGGAGCAAAAACAGGTGAGGTGTAACAATTTAGATTAACAAAGTTGGAAAATAATAGTCACTTGAGAAAAAAAAGAACTATTGTTACCAACCAGTGTGCAAAGTTTCAATGAAGAAGCATTGCTATATCTCTACAGTGGGGGCCTCCCAGCTGTATTTTATGCTAAAAAAAAGCTTTGCTATTTTAATTTGAATGTGATGATAGTCAACCATTTAGTGACAAGGGATGGAAATAGCAGAAATTTTGAGATGACATATAACTTCCCTGGTTAGCAACAAATGGTCTGGATCTTGATTAAAAGAAGAATGTTTTATTTTTTTTCACTTGAGCCATCAGGGAAATGGTGTATAACTGTACTCGTCACTTTATAGCTTTGGTATGAATATGTTGTGTTATTATTACTTTTGATGAAGTCGAGTTTGAAGTAGGGAAGGAGATTTGACACCACATATGCTCACTTAGACATCACACTACGACCAAACCTCCACCTTTTCCTAGACATAATAATAACTCAAATGAAAAAGAACCCTATTTATCGATAAGTAAAGAGTGAAAGTTACAAGTGTGGTACCATTGCATGGCTCATGTCATGAGGGGCATAGGGTGCCACATAATCTGTTGATGGTGTGCCCACTGTTGGTTGGCTATCTGAACTAGTTACTGGGGTTTCTTGCTGGTCCCCAGGTTGAGCTTGCTTCTTCTGATGGTGTTGATCCTCAGCCCTGTGGTCACCTGCCCATGAAGGAACATAGAATGATCAAGATTAACTTAAATGCCCTCAAAAAGCTTACATGTGTTTTTTAAAAAAAAAAACACAAATAGCCACATTAGTGCATGCCACCACTGTTGATAAAACCAAGAAGTAACAAAAGTCACAATATAATGTTTTATACAGTAAAACTTAATTTAAATGACAGAGCACTCAAAAAATTTCCACCAGCTATAAACCTATTTAGTAGCAGCAGTGTGTAACTAGTATAACATACATATAATGACATGTATGCACATGAGAACATTAGATACAAAACTACATAAGATATCCTGGTTTGTTCAAAGGAAACTGTTTATGTTGTTTTCGAAATCCAAAGCAGTGAGCATGCATTAAACTCTGCTTTGAGCCCAACAGTCTGAGCTGCCAGCACAAAGCACTTCTCTTTCAGCAACATACATACAGTGGAAGGGTTTACCCAAAGCACAGAATTGGTGGCACAAAATGTAACTGACCGCTTGTACAATCAGTGTTTGCAACACATACATACTGAAATATTCTCCACAGTAATTCGTATCACAGAAAAAGGTGGCATGTGTTCTGAATTTGAATACAGTACACCATGAACTACTCTAGCGTCAGGGTGAAGTAATATGACACAACTTTGGACGAAGCAAGCATACCTGAAACACTCTGAACAACAGAGGTCATGATTCCTTCCTTTGCAAGGCAAAGCGCAATCAGGACCAAGCACGGAGAAAAGCCACACTAAACACGCCTACTCATGCAATATCTTCACCTCTTGTGGATAAAGCCACACATAAGCTTTCCTGAATCCAAGCAAAAGCTCATTAGCAAACTATGGATGAAGCACACCAAGAAAACTGGAAAAACTAAGTGTGAGGAGTCTCAGAGGCCAAAGAAGTTTTATAACAACAAACCAAGTAGGTGTAGGTGAGAAATTGCATGGGGAACAATTGAATGGGGGAACAATTCAAGTAGGTGTAGGTGAGAAATACAAGTGAAGTGCCTGTGCACAACCAAAGGCTGGCCCAAGGGAACCTGTGCCAGCGGCTAATTCTGCAAACAACACGGCAACACACTCTACAGCTTACAGCCAGCCAAATTAGCTCGGCAGGAGTCACAATCCACGGCCATGTACAAAACTCACGGCCGGTTCGCAATTCCCCTCGGTTCCAGTGCGAATTTGAACCGTCTGCTTCGTACGTGAAATCCGTTCGTCCCAACTTCGAAAGAGGACCCGAATAGATGCACAGGAGCGACCTACGACGAGAATTCCCAAACGGAAGGACGCCAGGGACACGGGGCTGAATGGAATCCCTAAAATTTCATGAAGACAAGACCGCGCCACCGCGCACCTCGGCGACGGGATTGGTCCTCGCGCGGCGAATTGGAGAAGCCTGACTCGAATTATGGCGGAATTGGATTGCGCCGGTGCGTCGGCATGGACCAAACGCACGGCGGAGTGGACGGGGAGAGCGGATTCCCGGATTGGGACGGGCAAAAGCGCAGGGAACCTAGACAGAGCACAGGTGGGAGGGAGGCGGAGAGGAGAGGGTTGAGGGGGTGCGGAACGAACACTCACCGAGGAGAGGGGAGGAGCGAGCGGGCTCGGGGTCGGGCCTGGGCGGATCTCCACCCGCGCTGAGGATGGAGCGGGAGGACGGAGGCGGCGCCGGTGGGAGGGGAGCGAGTGCGGGGTCTCGTCGGCGGCGTGGTGGTGATGGGGCCGACGGGGGTTTGGGCCTCAAATTTGAGAAGGGTTGTGGCTGGGTGGTGGGGCCCACCTGTATGAAACGTGGTCGCGTGGACCTGGACGCATCGCAGCCACAATTTTGTAGTAGTCAAATTTGTTTATTTTTTTTTTATCTCCCTTGCTTCTTTATTTATATTTAATTATTAATTAAATTGCCACTTGGTAGACTTGTTTTTATCTCTACTCCCTCCGTATCACTTTTAAAAGACTTTTTAGGACAGCGATACTGTCACCAAAGCACAAATTTGATTTCTCTTTTCTATAAAAATATTTATTGAAACTTATATATGCATATTTTTATGAAAATAATCTTCATAACAAATCTATTGATATGATTTTTACATTACCAAACTTAATGGTATAAAAGTTATTTATAATTTATGTTCCCAATATTTGACTCACACCTTTTCCAAAAACATCATCTAACAGTGATATAAAGGGAGTATATTATTAATTAGGATAAAAGTATGTTTATAAGTGCAGGGAACAAGTCAAGATAGAATAGGATTAAAATTTAAAATATAAGATATACAAATATAGATGTAGATATAGATAGAGATAAATATATAGAGATAGAGATATATACATTTATCGCCAAAGGGGTCCTAGCCTAATGGTTATGATACTCGGCGGACTTCACGCGGCACGAAGTTCGAATCCGGTCTTCTCCAAATAGATTGAGGATTGTAGTTTCCATGGGCTTGAAGCTCCTAGTATTTGGGCGAGATTGAGGTTCGGAGATTTTCTCGGTAGGGAAACCGAGGTTCATTATTAAGAACAATGCCGGTGGGGTGGTCTTTCCTCACGGGACCGAAGTTTTTATATATACATTTATTTATTAGTTAATTATGGTGTGCACAATTTTTCTTTAACTTGACCATCTAGTACTTGACCATCTAGTTTAATTACTTTTTTTTGCGATTACAAGTTTAATTACTTTAATAAGCTCAGCCTGAGAGAGAGAGTAAATCCGTGTCACTGGTGGCGTGCACGAACCATCGTTTGAATTTCGTTTCAAAAGAATCCCGGCCCCTGCGACACTTCACCAATAGAAGTTTCTAGAACAAAGCATGCAATTCATTTTTCGTGCCAAATTCACTCACTTTGGACACGTACTAGTAGATCTGAGGACAAAACTTTGGAAAATTTTTTATAGATAGATAAATAAATTTGGTACGACGGTGGCGTTCATGCACTCTCTTGTCGCTTCATTCATGGCAAAGCAAGCGAGGCTTGGAAGGTAGTGAAGTGGGATCACGTGCGGGCACGTGAGCAATCGCGGCCGTCAGTTTGCGCGTGACTGGGCCAGGTGGACGGTGAGCAGGCGAAAGGCCCACGAAGACGGCGCGAGTCGTGGCCGGTGGGCCAGGCCGTCGCGTGACGTGTGGCTGTGGGCGTCCCTGTCTCGGTGCGGCCCACTCACTCGTCGTCGTCTTCCCCTGATGCTGATGCCTGCCAACTCGGGGCCTGTTTGGCAGGCTCGGCTCCTCCGAGTGGCTCCGGCTCCGGCTCCTCCCGAAGTGGCTCGGCTCAGCTCCTCCGGAAGAAGCTTGCTTTGAAGGAGCGTAAGCCGCTTTAAAAACGTTTGGCAAAAACGGCTCCTTCAATGTTTATAGGATGGATGAAAAATGATAAATGTCTATAATAGCCCTCGCTTATTATATTACTGTGGGTGTAGATTTGGTATTTTTTTTTTTCTAAATTATTGGAGCCATTCTTTATTTTCTTTCTCTCTTGTATTTTCACATTGGGAACCCTATCTTTTTCCCTATTCTTGCTAGCAACTCCTTCCCTTTCCCTTTCTTTTTACTGTACAGGCAGATGCACAACATCAGCATGCGCACGCATGAAACAAACACAGGCCAGCCTTGCTGTGACAGGCAACTTGGACACCCGTGTCCTTTCACACGCTCACGAAGGAGGAGCCGGAGAAGCTCGTTTTTTGGGCTCCGTTGCCGTAGTAGAAAAAGGGCTCCGGCTCCTTGGGGGCTTCACCATCGGAGCTGTTACATGTGTTAGCGTTTGGCAGGGGCTTCGGCAGGAGCCGGGCCGGAGCCGCTCATGAGCCCTGCCAAACGGCCCCTCAGTAACTGACCACAACTGGAACGTGTCATCGCGGGCGCTTAAACTTAAATCACACACTTGACAGTGATACTTACAAAATTAATTTATACACCCGCTAATCCACCGCGCGTACATTTGCATGGACGAAGAACAAGTCTTGTTTTTCTTTCTAAACAGTCTGACCAAAACACCATACAATCAATTTTTCATTTACCAACATAGTTTTACTGTAGGGTCACTCGTCACCTAGACAATTGATTGCTCCATAATTTATTGGGTTGATCGTTTCTGACTAGCTGATTCTGGTTCATGCTGATTTGTTATGAGGGGAAATTACAGCTGAGTGGCTGGTTTTGATGAACGCTGCTACGAGCAAGCAAACTCTAGCGTTCTATGCTACCTGGCGAAATTGAGGAATCCTTTAGAGCATGGCTTATGATTTCGCCGATTGCCGGCTGGGACACCTGTTATGTTATCGTGTGGTAGTGGTGGATCCCTATAATACGTTATTTGTTATTACTTGTTTATTAATAATATGCTATTTGTTATGACTTGTTTTATCATTAAAGATATTTTAATAATAAATTATTCATTTTATAATTTATATAAATTTTTTAAATAGAACAAACGGTCAAACGTGCCAGCGAACAACAAGCTCACACCCTCAAAACTCACGCACCAACCCCGGCCCGATGCATGCCATCCACAGTGATGTAGGGATCCGGCCCAGTATGTTGTGCTGCTTGGCGTGCTCGCTACAGGCGTGACTGGTTGTTGTACCAACCGGACCTGGCTGACGCCAGCCGGTCGAGCTAGACTTGGTAACAACAGGTTGTTTACTTGCCTGTCAATAATAAAAACAGCCTACGCGACTATGTTGTTTGTGTTGTGAAACTTGTCATCAGCCGGTTAGGACCTTCCCTCTCCGTCTCTCACAATCAATGTAGTGGATGAAAGTAGAACAAGTAGACACAAGATGTAGGGGAGACTATTCTTTATTCATCTCGAATCTTACGTTATTACAACATAGAGCTCCCATGTATATATAGTCCTGCCAAGGCCTAAGAGTTTTGGTAAGAGCCCACATATAAACGGACTAGGATTAGGATTCATCCTTCTCCTTTCCTTCTAGGATAGAGTCCGGTGTGTTTTTGGCTTCCCCCTTGGGCGATTACCACGATATGCATATGCCTCATCAAAAACTCCATCCGAAAACCCATTGGGAAAAACGGTTCTTGAGAAAAAGAGTACATCGCATTCGTTAATTGCATTGCATATGTTGTCTCATTAAAAACCTTGTGTGAGAAACCTTATAGTAAAAACTCACATAGGGAAAAAGAGTACAACATTTAACCTTCTTGGTCATATATTCTTCAAGATACTCTATTCTTCGTGAATAGAAATTGATCTTCATAATCTATGCATAAACTTTAATGTTTTAGCAAATATGATCTTTATAATTCTAATGGTTTCAATTACCTTCAAGGTAAATTCAGTAAAATTGCTCCCCCTCACAAAGCCAAACTTTGAACTTCATTGTTCAAACCACACTTTTTCATAAACATGTGTAAATAAAAGTTGGCTCATAATTCTTCTATGAATTATATGGGAGCAATATGCTTCATGCATAATGACCACCTATTAGTTGTGCAAAACAAATAAATATTATCCTTCGAGAGAAATAGATCTTTTCGAGGAGGATTATGGGGTTAAATAAATTAATATTCAATATCTTCTAGATAATGTATGAAACTTATACTAGAGTTTGGATACTTATAATTAATCCTTAGTGGATTTTCAAAATGTATTCTATAAATCTTCGAGATTTTGATTGTACAAATCCAGCCTTGCATTTGGCATTTAGGGGATAATTCAATTGCCAAAACCACCATTATTCTTATACCTTCTATGATATTCTTAGAGGATATCATTAACTTCATGCTAGCTTTTCATACACTTTCTAAGTGTTTTGATGACACCTTCACGGTATTTAAGATTCCTCATTTTCTTTCTCTCTGGGTCTATATTCACTTCAGGGATGAATGGTGTTTATTCAAAAATTGACTGTAAATCCTTCATGGATTAATTCCTTCAAGGATGTACATTCATTCTTAGTGAATTAACAATTCTCTTCTATGAGATACATTCTCTCTTTTGCATGAGAGATGAGTGATATACGCAATGACATAGCGTTATTCATTTGTAAAATCATTTTATGATTGTAATCCTTCTAGGACATGCTCTTCTTGAGACTTGAATATTCATTCAGGAATATATATATCTTAGACTTTAATACTTAGTATGAGATTTCTACAAGTTGTGATTTATATTCTTCGAGAATTATATGGATTTTCATAATCCACTAATTAACTGCATATTCGATATTCATTTGTTTCATTTGCCGGAGATATAGCGAGAACATTCATTTCTTCTTAATAGGAGATTCAACCTCAATTACTTTCTTCATTGACCCGATATAATCGCTACAAGCGATTTTGCCATGGACTTTATTTTCCTGATCCGGGTTCTCATAAGAGAAACATTCGCAATTAAAGAGGTAGTGTTGTTTGAGACAACTATTTTCTCTTCTCCCAATACTCTCACAATGTGAGAATATTTTATCTCTGTCATTTCCCAAACAAGAGATGGTATATTGTTCTACATATCCAACACTAATGATGCGCGCTTAGTATGTTGGATTTCATCTTCATGATGATCCTCTTCATGAGGTGCTCAACCTTCTTCATGAGGCGTTCTCTTCATGAGAATGGAGGAGTTCCATTTCATTTCTATTTAACAAGTATATACTAAACTAGAACCCACAAAGGCCCCCCGTAGATTTAGCTTGATAGTATACATAGTTTACTACTAGTAAACACAACTTCTAGTTTATAACTTCAAGTTACTCCTCTCATTTCTAAAAATATCCGGCATATGCTCCGCTTCATGCTTTCACAAGAGCATTAGTCAAACTATTAGTTGACTTAGTGCGTGATAGTATTCTGATTCAAGCTTCAAGAAAATTTTCTAGATCATTTTTTCTTCTCTGGAAATAATATTTGGCATTCAAAATAGGCTTTCTCTCCCCTAATGCCAATATTAGATCTTTAATATCATACTTCAATAGATATCCCCTATCATGGGCTTAAAACAATTCAAATTCATATGTCTCCAACTACAAGTGGAGGCCCATTTATGTATGCTATGATTAGGTTTTATGGGAAATATTCACGCACATATTTAAACATGGGAGTTATTATTCATTATGCAAAGAGCTAGAATACTTAAAGTGCACTTAAGAATATTCATCATTCCTATGAACTCGGGGATGTTCTCCCCCGTATGCACAAAACATAGTTTAGAAAAACTATTTCATTCTCTAGCTTCTTTATTATTTAGCCTAATAAATTGATCCAAGTACTCATACAATTAAAAATATGGACCATATACTACAAAAAATATAGATACGCAACATACAAGTTCACATGGAATTTCTTCTAGAATTTTCTAAAAGCACATGAATAGTTGGACTATCTTGGCATATTAACTGGTCTTGGAAGGATCGATTTAGCCAAGAAATTGTATAATCCTAAGTATTTAATTTTTAATCTTGAGAACTAGAAATTATATTCTACCCCGAGTCCTATGGTGTACACTTGAATAGTACATTGGATATCACGAATTTCATGTCATAATCATTGAATACTAGAAGTATGATTTGGATTCTATGGATGCATTAGAATTGATATTCATAGATAAAGCTTGAAGCAATTACTACTTGAAGTAGTTATGGCATGAAAAGGGGGTAATTTTGGATAAACGCATAAGAAAATGTGGATAATATATATTTAATAGGCATAGCCATCCTAAATCAATTTTAAAGTGCATGTATCGGGACTTGAAGTTACGCCCGCGTCCCTTCCTACCGAGTTAACTTTCTCTACTTTGTACTAATTGCAAGTAAGCTTGTAGCTTTGCATTTTGTTGTTATCTATTATGTTAAGACTGAATTCTAACGTTTCACATTACAACGCATATGTATCTCATTGAGCTACAAGTATCTCCACTCTTGCATGAATATTAGCATAGCAGGCTATAATTGTGGCTAGTAGCTATCTTTTTGTGCTTCCCTCATAATCAAATTGGCTAGCTAGCATGCTATGTCTATATGGTTCCCGTTGAACTAAGGAATGCTTTGCTTTTGATGCATTGCATGCATAAACAATAGATTGATCTAGGACCGAGCACCTAAGATCGGGGGGAGTGAGTTTATGAAATTTTCTCAATGGAGACTAACCCATTTGATGGGATGAATTATTGTGGAACTAAGATAGTGGATAACACAATTATGATGATTTGGGATTTATGAAGAAAAGGCATTAAGGGAGCGTGCTTTCTAAATAGATGTTTTGGTACACGAGTTCATCGCATATCTCGTGCGTGTGCAAGCATACGAATATATATCTGGCTGGTAATATACACACATGTATATATCTACTATGTTCAAGAATAATTACGGTAAAATATGAGCCCGACTAAAAAAATCGAGACACATGCAATCTGCAAGATGCGATTCTTTCGTACCTTTGTTTTACGGAATTCAAGGAAAAACGAAGGCTCGCGCATAGGACGGTTCGGCTAGGCTCGGGGACTGCCGGCGTGGACGATGAGTCGATCAAAGTCTGTGATTTGTAGCGGCCGGGGTAGCGTATCCGTTCCGCTAACAACATCGGGGATGTCGACGTCGTCGAAGCGATCATGGGCGGGGGCGCCGGCACGAGCGTTAGTGCCGATGGTCGGCGGCGAACAACGATGTCGACGAAGAGCTTCGTCGGCGATAACGTGTTGTGAAACTTGTCATCGGCGGTTAGGACCTTCCCTCTCCATCTCTCACAATCAATGTAGTGGATGAAAGTAGAACAAGTAGACACAAGATGTAGGGAGACTATTCTTTATTCATCTGAATCTTCGTTATTACAACATAGAGCTCCCATGTATATATAGTCCTGCCAAGGCCTAAGAGTTTTGGTAAGAGCCCACATATAAACGGACTAGGATTAGGATTCATCCTTCTCCTTTCCTTCTAGGATAGAGTCCGTGTGTTTTACAACAGTTTGGTTGTCAACTTAAATTTCTGGCTTGTAGATACTCTCTCTAACGGGCCACAGCGCGTGAGTCCACCTTGAGCCGGGCTTGGAGGAAACGGAAACAAGAGAGGCCTGATCGATGCGTGCTATATGTACCATGCACCACACACACTTGCTAAATTTGTTCTTGATCACAATGCGTATGGAAAGGAAAGTAAGTTTGTGGCCACTCCATATCAGGCTTTGCTACTCTACGCATCTTGTATATGGTATGGTACGTTTGCCTATGGCAAGGACCGCACAAGGTATGTTTTGTTGGGATATTAGGCAATTTCTAGATTAATTCCAAAATATAAATTATGATAAATAGACCTACTAGATAAAGCATGTCAAGCATACTAGCAAGACAGATCGGTATATCGCATATACTAGCGGGACGTATCATGATATCACGTAGCATGATCATAGCAAATGTGTGTAAACCCAACTAGCACACCGAATAGATTGGATCCCGAAATACACGGCCGGCGTTGAGGACAACGTAATGAAGAGGTTCAAAAACGACGCCGAGGTCCTCCTCCAGTTTGTCATTTGTCGTCGATCGGCGGCCGCCGGCTGAGGAAGTCGAAGAAGCCGCCGATGAAGACGGGCTGGGGCGGATCCTCCGCGTGTCCTTCCCGGAAGACGAGCTGTGGATTTAAGATCGAGAAGCGATCCTTTGAAGAGCGCTTCCCAAAACCTTATTCGCCTTCTCCCGCCGCGGGATCGCAAAGGCGAGGGTTTTCGGAGACACCTTTCGCCCAGGTTGCTAGTGCACGCAAGCAATCGGGCTGGAGTAGCTACGACGGCGCAAACAACAACAAGAAGAGGTGAAAACTCTATCTCAATTCTCTAGAGTAGAGAGGTTGTCTATTCAAGGGACACCTCTTCTCTAAACCAATATGAGATATCGATCGATTTTTGGCGTGGCCGGTAGGTTGCTTATATATCCCGAACATCGTGTCGCGATCACGATCGGTTTAGGACTCTCTACTCGAGTCGGTTCAGGACTCTACAACTTGAAGGCCAAGATTACCAAAAATAGAATGGGCCTTTGAGATCTCTCTAGGAATTTCGAATTTGTTATTGGGCCAAGCCCATCTAAATTCCAACAATCCCCACCGGATCTCAAATACCCATTTAGAGTTTTGCCAATTCTTCTTCTTTGTTTAATATACCTAGTATTTCGTATTTGTGAAGTTGAACTTCGCCTAGGTCCTTAAGCTACACTTATTCACAACTTGAACAATGGACTATGCCTTGAATTGCAAGTTTTGTGCGAACATGCTTTACTTAAAGCCACACTAGTAATTGGTCCTTAAGCTACACTTATTCACAACTTGAACAATGGACTACGCCTTGAATTGCAAGTTTTGTGTGAACATGCTTTACTTAAAGCCACATTAGTACCTGGCCGCCAAGTAGCCTTACCCCTGTGGGTGGAGCATATACGTCATACTCCCCGGTCTCTTCATGAGCTTACTAGAGACCACCCAAGTCTCATAGATACAACGTTTAACAATCAAACTCATATAGGTATGTTCTTTCAAGAATGCTCTATAGGATCGCATCTTCGCTTGTTAAAGCCAATAGAACATATTAAGGCATTAGCCAACCTTGCCATCTGATTGCCTCAACGCATTTGAGAGTTATTGCATCTTCACTTAGAGAGGGTTATAAATGTACTCTCCTCGGTTTACCAATAGCTTGTTCTTCCCAGGATCCTTAGTCACGGGATCTCCGATCAAAAAGGTTGGGTTACTACTACTGTAAACTCATATGGGTCTCATACCCATCTCCCTCGATGCAATTTCTATCACATTACGTGATAGCCCTTTAGTAAAGGGATCTGCGGGTTTTTATCTGTTTGGACATAAGCCACGCTTATTACTCCTGAGTTTCTCAACTTCCGGCAGTCTTAAAACGTCTTTTAACGTGTCTTGTTGACTTCGCATTATCCTTAGCACTATTCACTTTAGTGATCACTGCTTTTGATTATCACAGTTCATAAGGATAGCCTGGTACGGTTTTCTCTACCACCCAAAGTCGGACAAGAGCTCACGCAGCCCACTCTTTCGCCTCTGCAGATGTTTGTTTCTAAAGCGATAAGTTCTGCTTCCATGGTTGACTTAGTCAAAATAGTGCATTTACAAGACCTCCATGACACCTTCGCCACCTCCAAGAGTAAATACATACCCACTAGTAGCGTAGATTTGATCAATATCGGGTATCCGGTTAGCATCACTATATCCCTCTAGCATAGCTGGGTGCCCGAATAGTGTATGCCATAACTCATTGTACCTCTAAGATAGCACAAGACCCTCTCTAGTACATGCCAATGATCATCACCCGGGTTGGACATATACCTACTCAACTTGCTCACAAAGAAAAGAGATATATCGGTCTAGTTGCGCTAGCTAAATACATGAGTGAACCAATTATCCGAGAGTATCTCAATTGATCTCTAGTATTCTTCTTATTTTTCCTCAATGTCACACTAGGATCATAAGGTGTTGGAGAAGGCTTTCTATCCATAAAACCAAAACGGTTCGGGACCTTCTCAACATAGTGAGATTGCGACAATGTAATCCCCCTCTCTCTTCCTTAATTAGCTTGATGTTTAGAATTACATCACCTCTCCTAGATCTTTCATGTCAAAACTCTTAAACAAGAAAGACTTGACTTCATTGATCACATCAATGTTGGAACCAAAGATTAGAATATCATCAACATATAAACATAATATAACGGATTCGCCCCCCCACCATGTCGATAATACACACACCTATCGGCTTCATTGACAACATAACCGGCACTAGTTAACGTAGTGTCAAACTTCTCATGACATTGTTTAGGTGCTTGTTTCAAGCCATACAAAGATTTCAATAGCTTGCACACCTTTTTGCTCTTCACCTTTTACTACAAATCCATCGGTGATCCATGTAAATCTCCTCATCCAACTCTCCATACTGAAAAAGTCTGTCTTTACATCCATTTGATGAATGATCGGACCATATGAGGTAGCCAAGGATAGTAGTGTTCGAATAGTGGTCATTCTAGCAACAGGTGAGTAAGTATCAAAGAAATCCTCGCCCTCCTTTTGAGTATAACCCTTTGCCACAAGCCGAGCCTTGTACTTGTCAATAGTACCATCAGGTCTAAGCTTCTTCTTGAACACCCACTTACATCTAATTGATTTACAACCGAATGGTAGATCAGATAGCTCCCAAGTTCCATTAGAAAGAATCGAGTCCATCTCACTATGAACAGCTTCTTTCCAATCATCTACATCTGGAGATGCATATGCCTCTGATATAGAGGTGGGAGTATCATCCACAAGGTACACAATGAAATCATCACCAAAAGATTTTGCAATCCTTTGTCTCTTGTTCCTCACAGGAACTTCATTGTCATCCTTCTCAAGTGGTTGTTCAAATGACTCAATAGGGTATTCGATAGGTATAGTATCATCAGGAGCTAATTCAGTAGAGAATCTAACATTGCTACGCATATATTTCAAAGGAAATATATTCTCAAAAAATGTAGCATCACAAGATTCAAAGATAGTATCTACAAGCATCTCAAAAACTTCGAGATCTTACTACTAAAAATCGATAGACAATCTTTGCCGTTGTGAGCATATCCAAGAAAGATACAATCTACCGTCTTTGGTCCAAGCTTACGCTTTTTATTAATTGGAATATTGACTTTTAGCCAAGCATCCCCACGTGCGCAAGTATGAAAGTGATGGTTTCCTACCAACCCACATCTCATGTGGCGTCCCACATCTCATATGGCGTTGTCTCTTTATTTACGCTTTGGAACTCTATTCGGGACATGACTCGCATGATCAATATAGCTTCCCCCCACTATGCCTTAGATAAACCAAAGAAGTCTAACATGGCGTTAACCAAGTCAATCGGCGTGCGGTTTTTCCTCTCGGCAATTACGTTTGGATTCGGGCGAATAGGGAGGCGTCCTCTCGTGAATAATACCATGTTCCGCACAAAACTCATCAAATATTATAGGAAAATATTCACCACCACGATCGACCTTAGACATTTAATCTTTCTCTCTAGTTGATTTTCAACTTCAGCCTTACAGATTTTGAAGTAGTCTAATGCCTCATCTTTAGTTTTTCAAAGAAGTAAATATAGCAATATCTAGAAGCATCATCAATCAATGTCATGAAATATCTCTTTCCACCTTTAGTCAACACACCATTCATCTCGCATAAATCGAAATGTATGAGCTCTAGAGGTGCCAAGTGTCTCTCCTCCGCCGCCTTGTGAGGCTTTTCGAGGTTGCTTAGATTGCACACAACTATGGCACTTAGAACCTTTGGCAATAGTGAAATCTGAATTAACTTCAAGCTAGATAAATGTGACATCAAACCAAAGTTCACATGACATAAACGAGAATGCCAAACACTTGAACTATCATTTATTGTGCCACAAATATGATTCACCGACTTATTGCATAAATCGCAAAACTTAGGCGGAACAAGCCACCATAGTCATAACCCTTACCAATAAATTGTCCATGCTTAGACATAACTACTTTATTGGACTCTATCACTACCTTAAACCCATCTCTTAAAAGAAAGGAAACACTAACAAGGTTCTTGCGAATAGTAGAGACATGTTGCACGTTTTTCGGTTGCATGATTTTACCCGAAGTAAACTTCGGATCTACCGTGCCAACACCACGAACGAAGCATGTGACCCATTCCCCATTAAGACGAAAGAACCTTGTAGCTCTTTATAAGAAGAAAACAAAGAGATGTCGAGACACACATGAATATTAGCACTGTATCAACCCACCAACTTGGTGATTGAAATACCGATAGTACAAGTAGGAACATTCTTGTACTCTTCATCGAGATTGCTAATAGTCACGAGGTTGACATTCTTATTATTCTCACCGATAAAGTGACCAAGCGATCCATAAGTGAAGCAAGGCACCTCATCATTATTTTTCTTCTTCTCGAAGGTAGTTGCTAACTTGGCATTGGAAGATTTATTCCCTTTGTTCTTGCCATGTGGGTTTTTCTTGCACAATATTAGTGCTAGAATGGCTCTTGTTCCCCTTCTCAGTAGTATTCTTCACCCAAATCTTTTCCTCAATATCAAGAGATGCTATCGGGTTTACAACCGATATTTTTGCGTCTCTTGTGTTTTAGAATTGTGCCGAAGCTCTTCCATGAAGAAGGCAACCTAGCAATAATGCATCCGGCTACAAATTCATTGGGTATGACATACTTAAGGAGTTCAAGTTCTCTTGCCATGTGTTCAACCTTATGCGCTTGCTTGACTATAGATCGGTTAGCAACCATCTTGTAGTCATGAAAGCTCTCCATAATGTACAACTTCGGATGTACCAATGGTTGCATTCAGTTGATCCCACAATGCTCTCTCATCTTGAAGTGCAAGTTTGCATCTTCTAGATGACTAGCAAGAAAGTTTTAGGATTGTTCTTCTAAGGATAGTGTTGTCTCCCCGGAATCTTCTCTTATCTCTAGAGATATTTCCCCGAGGCGATCCAACAAAGAACCCGGAACATCTTAGCCTCTAGCCGAGCATGGCCTTAACTCGCCACCTCTTTTATATGTGCACTAGAAAACTTTTCTAGTCTCAAAGACGTCGATGAAAAACAGCCATTGTTAAATCAAGAAAAAGCCTATAATAAGGTTTTTGGATTGTTGGGATATTAGGCAATTTCTAGATTAATTGCAAAATATAAATCATGACAAATAGACCTACTAGATAAAGCATGTCAAGCATACTAGCAAGACAGTCGGTATATCGCATATACTAGCGGGGACGTATCATGATATCACGTAGCATGATCATAGCAAATGTGTAAACCCAACTAGCACACCGGATAGATTGGATCTCGAGAATACACGGCCGACGTTGAGGACAACGTAATGAAGAGGTTCAAAAACGACGCCGAGGTCCTCAGTCGTTGTCCGCTGCCGTCGATCGGCGGCTGCCTGCAGAGGAAGTCGAAGAAGCCGTCGATGAAGACGGGCGCTGGGGCGGTCCTCCGCGTGTCCTTCCTAGAAGACGAAGCCGTGGACGAAGATCGAGAGCATTCGCGTGAAGAGCGCTTCCCAAAAACCTTATTCGCCTTCTCCCGCCGCAGATCGCAAAGACGAGGGTTTTCGGAGACTGCCGCCCGGTTGCTAGTGCACGCAAGCAATCGGGCTGGAGTAGCTATGACGGCGCAACAACAAGAAGAGGCGAAAAACTCTATCTCAATTCTCTAGAGTAGAGAGGTTGTCTATTCAAGGGACACCTCTTCTCTAAACCAATATGAGATATCTGATCTGATTTTGGCGTGGCCGGTAGGTTGCTTATATATCCCGAACATCGTGTCGCGATCACGATCGGTTTAGGACTCTCTACTCGTGAGTCGGTTCAGGACTCTACAACTTGAAGGCCAAGATTACCAAAAATAGAATGGGCCTTTGAGATCTCTCTAGGAATTTCCGAATTTGTTATTGGGCCAAGCCCATCTAAATTCCAACGTGTTTCGTAATCTGTTTTTACGGTACATATCTAGTCGTTCTTGAAAGGACATGTTTGTATGTTTGTACCACTCGGTTAAGGATCATCGGATCAAGGAATGTAATACACACTTGAAGGATCACCAACACTGATTTGGACAACGGCATATGAATGTTTCAAACACAAAGATTATCGGGCCTAACATTCCAAAATCCCATTGATCGAATTATTTTGCAAACACATTCTCTCTTTACGAGTCAATCTCATGGCCAAGATATCTTAGACATAACAATTATTCATCACAAGTTCACACACCGGACCATTATTCGTACTACATTATTATTACTCGACTCCATATCATCACTCTCTCTCTCTCTCTCTCTCTCTCAAATTCTTGGCTTACATAAAGGTTATTCCCCGGCTACTCCACGGTGGCCGCGGTTGCCCTCCCCGCCGCCGCTACCATTCCAACCTTTATGGTAGTTGTCGCCCCCTTTGGTGTGAGCCATGGCGGCGACGTTTCCTCCCATGGCGTGCCAAGCCGTCGCCACATACAACGGGCGGCCATGCCATGCCGGTGGCCGAGGCCGCTGCCCGAGCAATCGTAAGATGCTAAACCGGAACCGGTGAAGGAAGTCGCCTTGATCGGATCGGCGATCGTCATGTTGACCTTGTTGAGGTCAAACTCCACTTGGGCCAGCCCGCACCGGTGAGCCTCTCCTTCCGGCCCGCGCGCGAACAACTCATGCCGCTCGGTGCGAGAGCGCCCTCGTTGCGGATGATGTTGAAGATCTCGCCCCGAAGGTATGCCTCTGCGGTAGCCGTGAGCTGCTGGGTGGTGGTGTTGGTGCTTCCGGTTCTAGCGGCAAAAGTGGTGGGGCAGGCCTCCAAGGAGTCGAACATGGTTGCGTAGTGGAAGAGGGCGTTGGTGAACCTCTCCAGCAGCAACGGCTTGTTGTGGTCCGCCTCCTGCTCCACCCACTGTGAAGATGTTGGGCTTTAGCTTCATGACCAACTTGAGGAGAACGTCGATCGGCGCCGGCACGGCCGGGTCAGCGTCCGGGTCAACGAGGAGGTGGTGGAGCTGCGGGATGGAGTTGATGGCTAACGCCTCATCGCCGATGGGCTTGAGATGAATCAATCGCTTCGGGTGATCCAAGTGGACAGCGCACACCCCTTGGAAGGTGAAGGGGATCTTCATGCGGCGCGATGTCGTAGAGGTGGGCGCCCACCTCATGGAGCTCGTCACGGGTTCGGGCCAATGCCGGTGATGCGAAGGATCTCTCGGTGGCCCACCCTCACGTTTGGAGAGCTCGTCCATGAGAAGTGGCCACTGGAGACCCTGCATGAGAGCAAAGTCGATGATGTGGATGCGTTTGCAGCCCTCAAAGGCTTTTAGGATGGCTCGGTTCGCTGTGGAGTGGGCGAACTTTAGGTAGGGCCCTGCTTCATAGAAATGGTTGTATGCTGCCGGCGTTGTGGGAGGCGGAGTAGGTAGCGCTGCATGCGGGTACTCCGGGAAGAGGCGTTGTGCGAGCGCATCGGCGAAGTGGATCCCGACACGCCCGATCCCGATCGAAGTCGGGATTTTCTTAAGGATGGCACGCGCCTCAGTCAGGTTGCCGTGAGCAACCGAGTAGTCACCTGCTTGTATGGCGCCTGCACGGTGATGAGGAGGTAGACAAAGCGGATGGATGCATCTTCTTCCTCTTGGCGCCGCCGTGCTGCATCGGTGGTGGTTTCGACCGCGACTTGTCTGGGGGGCTGCAGAGGAGATGTGTGCATCCGTGAGTACAGGTAGTGCAATGTGGCACTATCAGTGGTTGTGGTAGGCGGGATAGGTGAAGGGTTGATGTTGGTGAGTGCTGGTGCAACGCTAGGGGCCATGGGTAGCCAGCAAGTGAAGGGGATGTGACCCATGAGCTCGTCGCGGAGGTGTACGAAAGTGAAGTGCTCCTCTATCCCAATAGTGCGAGAGTCCATGAGTGGCCCTGCTGGTGTTCTTATAGACATGGATGGGCGCAGGCAGTGACATCAAGGTAACAGGTGTATGGAGACCCAGTGGTGCTGATGAGGTGGAACACGCGATATCCAGCATTGCAGTTGGATCGGTGACAGGCTAGCATGGTTGGTGGCGGGATGAGTCTTGGGTGATTTGTATGTCTACTAATGATTTTGGTGAAAAAGGTAGAAACTATTTATGGTTAGAGCTTGAGTGACGCAAACACAACTGTAGCACACTAGCAATTTGACTGTTCACGTATTAAATGTGGGAGCTATTTATCACTGGAGCCTGGAGCTCGAGTGACACATGCATAGCTGTATAACGTTAGCAATTAGACCCCCTGACTCTATAGTGCTAACTACTAGTGTGGTGGACCAGTCACTGCCAGTTGGGTAGTGAGCTATTGACGTTGAGGATACAGGTGGAGGGGAAAGTAGAGGTGGTGCTTATGTGTCGAGCCTTGGATACTCATCGTTACATGTTGGGTAAGCGACTGGCTGACTGTTGGTATTTGCTAAGCCTACAGGAATATTATGATGGATAATCCGCAAGCGCATGGATACCGGTGAGCACTTCACCCGGGGTGATGGGTTTTAAATATCGAATCCACGGGGAGAAGAGCGTAGAGAAGGGGTTCTTGAGATTTACTACTTGATCCCCGAGTGGTTTAATAAAACTAGATAGATAATAAAGATAAGGAGTTCTAGTAGGAAGGTCTTGTTCTCACTTCAAATAAATCATTTGCACATTGTTCATAAGAGGGGTTGTCATGAAGAAACTCTTAATAAAGGGATTCTACGCTAACAACGCAGGGTCTCCTACGATTTCTATAAACGGGGCGGGCGTAACAAAGGACTCAATAGTCTTTGTCACCACTACGATCAGCCTTAACAAGTGTCTTCATCCCGCCTATAGAAGGTATTCGTAATAAGCTAGTCAATCTAAGCACCACGCTTACATTAATCTAACAACTTTAATTCAAGAGCGGCAGGAATCAAAGTAATCTTATCAAAGAAATACGAACCTTAAGAACAATAGAGACAATATCACTTACTCGAATGGAATTCGAACAATCCATAAGATCTCGTAGTCGTGCTCAATGGCATCGGCTCGGGGGAGACGATGATGGAGGCGCCAACTCGGAAGGAGGAAGAAGATGGAGGCGCCGGCGACTCAGGGCCTTCCTTCTACTCCGCCTCAACCGCACTCTAATTCTCTCAACTTGCAAAACTAACTCTCAATCTAATTCTAATCTAGAGCTTCTATCTCTTGTCGTCGTTGATGATCCGATTGAATTGAAGATTGAACGAGATTGATGAATCGAGGGGAGGCCTAGGGGTCTATATATATGGGTCTTCTTATGTCTCTTCAACCCAGCAGGCAATGTGGTACTAATCTTCATGCATCTGTGCTTAACCAACGCCCTCGGATCAAACCGACATCAAACGACCCGGATTAGATTGCGTCTTAGAGGCGGTGGAGGAACGTTTCGAAACGGAGGGGCGACTTGGGGGCCAAGCCGGGCCGATCGGCCTGATTATTGGGCGATGCGGCCCGAGGTGGGTTCCACTCGGGCCCCGATGCGTCGTGGGCTTCCGGAGTCTTCTAGATGATGTTTTCTTGGTTGCCAAGTTTCGTTCACGTCGGGTGTATTCGAGCCTTCTAGTCTTGCTTCGGAGTTGGATTGCGTTACGATTTCTACCATTTTTCTCGTTAAGTCCCTGCAAATCACAACTTTACCAAAACTCATGGAAATCATTAGTATAAACCCCTAATAAGGTTGTCTAATTATATTTTAGTCCTTTTCCATGTTTAATTGACAATTAAAAGTATGCATTAACAAGTGTCAACAAACTCCCCACACTTAGGCTTTTACTGCGTCCTCGATAAAAGGATGGTCTAAGCATGGATCATGATTATATTTTCATGGTCATACACGCACTTTGGGATCTTTGAGCATGAATTGGTTAGAAACAGATCACCTTAAATTCTTAAACCAAGTCACTTGGAGAGATTTTACATAAGTTTTGAAAGGAAAACATAGCTGTACTTACTCCTTTGTGACACTCTCAAGTCTCTCAAAGTATATTATATCCTCATAGTTTGTTTATTATATATCATATGTGAAGCTCAAGAACATGTAGCACACTTACCTTGTATTTATTGCCGAGTCAATTGTGGATCCATGGAGATAGATGTCATAAGTCACAGATCAAGATGTGCATGTGAATCAAGATTATCACCATGGCTCTCTCTAGATGAAAATCTTCTATCTCCCCTATTTATATTTCTCTCTCTTTTTTTTTTTTTTTTTTGAGAGGTAACCAGCTAATTATTAGAGAGGTGGGTTCTACTCACCCTCGGACACATGTCCATTTTACTCTCTTATTTATTAGAGAAGTGGGCCCTACTCACCCTCGGACACTTGTCCATTATTCTTCTCTTTATTTTTGCCTTTTTCCTTTCTTAGAGAGGGGGGTTCTTCTGACCCGTAGAGCACTTGCTCATTTTCTCCTCTCTCTCACTTTTCTCTCCACTCTTAGAATTTTTAACATTTGGCTTTTTCATAGCTGTACCTTTTTTCAACAATTAAAATTATGGGAGATAGAGATTAACACTTTTTAGAGCATGGATACTTTAGTGAAAGCAGTGTATGTGATCTTGATCGTAGACTTTAGACAAATTTCAACATGGGTCGTGGTTTTGACAAAGCTCAACACAAGAAAGCAACAATTAATTAGATATATCTTTAATGATTGCTACGGCTCTATTAGGATGTATCATTGATCACAAAGGAGAAGCATAACTAATGATTTTAATATTTTGAAATAAATAACTCTCCAAAGACAAGATAAAAGAAAGAAGATCTTATTCTAACTTTATTCTTTCTCATGTTTTAAGCAATTAAAGCATCCCAATAAGTGACAGATATATGTAGGAATTTAATCATGCAAAACTTTGTTCAAGACATATTTTTCATATAGGTAAACATACCATAACAGAGAAGGCTTATTTAATTCGGAACGGAAAATAAATTGCGAAAATTAAAAAGTTTTAGGAAGCGAACCGAGCGGTGGACGAAGCTGGGCCTTAGTGGGGCGGGCCGCCGGGGCGATCGGCCTGTTATTTGGGCGATCGGTCCGCCTCTGTCCGTGTCGGGCCGCGGTCCGTCGTCTTGAGTCGATGGTTCCGTTTTTATTCAATTTCTTGATTTTTGTCGCGAAAATTTCTGTTTGTCGGCATGTCTCTCCCCACACTTAATTCTGTTATCTTGCATACAAAGCATGGTGGAGACAAAAACATATCCAGAAAAAAATATAGAAGAAATATTTGACTCAACTTGTGGATTACTTTATTGATAAAAGAGAGAGCACTTTATTATATAATTCCGAACTTCCTAAAATTTAAAGCAAACTAATATTATCTAAACCAAACTAAATGACTTTAATTTAACTAATCTTTAAGACTCAAACGCTAAGACTTATGTGCTCTCTAATTGTGGTGCTTACATAGGGCCCTTGCCCTTCTTTGAATTAAGCGACTAGCATCCTCTTCCCTGATTTTTACGCTTCTTCTTTCCTTCATTCTCTAAGAGACGGAGGACGGAACTAGTGAGGGTGCTATTGATGCGGTGAATCTCCTTGCATGTTTCTGCAAGGGCTGCTACATCTAGAGCGAGGTCGGCTACGGTCTTTCTAGTCTTTTTCTTTTGTGGCATACGCTGGCCGGCCTCGATAACGGGAATCCTCTTGATCTGTGACTCCTTAGCGCGGATTCCATTAATGGTAGTGCGGCGTGGAGGTGCTGTAGTGTACTTGTGCTCCCTCGTGTTGCCGTTGGCGTCCATGCGAACTTCGTGTGAGACGCTTCGCCCTTCTTCGGTTCTTCAACCTTCATGTAGCTAGGAACATGGATCGGCTTCTTCAGTCGTGACTTCGCGGCGGCGATCATCTGGTGAGCATACATGACTTGCTTGCGTCCTTGCGGTGGCGGCGGTGTGCGAGGGCGACGAGGTGGAAACGAAAGGAATTGGAGTATGATCGGGTGGTATGGCCCGAGCGGCTTGGGTTGCTTGATGGAAGGAACAACTTGCTTGGCTTTTTCATTGAAGGGGACAAGCTGCTTTTTCACCATGGTCGCTAATTTGGAGATTAGATGAGAAAAGAGGAGGGTCTATCCTTGATTATATATGGGTCAGGATTTTTCAGGGACGAGAGATTGGGTTTACGGTACTAAAACAAATCTGGAAAGTGATTTTTCCGTAACTAAACGTGCAAGAGACCGTGTGGGACAAAAACAGGGGCCGAGGGGGACACGTGGGCCGATCGGCCTGTTATTTGGGCCGATCGGTCTGGCCACGCGGTCGCCTCGCGACGCGTTACGTCGTAGGGTGCTCTAACTCTATTATTATCCCCGAAAAACCCGGTGTCGGCCCATTATTCGTGAAAATTAATATTTTTGGGTATTTCAAGAATTCGATAACATCTAATTCTTCTAAATCTTTATTGGGCTCTAAAAATATTTTGAGGCGATGACCATTTACCTTGAATAGCGTACCTTCGTTGTCTTGAAGAGTGACAGCTCCGTGTGATGATGAACTCACCACCTTGTATGGTCCTTCCCACTTGCTTCGTAGTTTTCCATGTCCGAAGAGTCGTACCCTGGAATTAAAAAGTAATACCTGACGCCTGGTGGAATTCCTTCTTCTTGATTCTTTTGTCGTGCCATCTTTTGGTTCTTTCTTTGTAGATCTTGGCACTGTGGTACGCCTTCTCTCTCCATTCTTCCAAATCGAGATAGTTGCATTCTTCGTTTTGTTCCGGCCAAGCGTCAAGGTCCATGTTCCACCTCTTGATTGCCCAGTGAGCTTTGAACTCTAGCTCAACGGGCAAGTGACATGTCTTCCGTAGACCGGCTAGTAGGGAGACATTCAATGGGAGTCTTGTAAGTCTGTCCGATAAGCCCAAAGAGCTTCGGGTAGCCTTGTCTTCCATTTAGTTCCCATTTGGTCAACCGTTTTACGTAGGATGTTCTTGATTTGCTTGTTTGACGTTTTACGCTTGACCACTTGTCTGCGGGTGATAAGGTGTAGCGGCGTTGTGTTGGATCCCATGAGATGAGAGGTACTTCTCGAAATTCTTGTCGATGAAGTGGGACCCTCCGTCACTTATCACTAGCCTTGGTGTACCGAATCTTGGAAATATTATTTCTTGAAACATCTTGATTGAGCTTTTGTGATCGCTAGCCTTGCATGGCATGGCCTCAACCCATTTAGAAACATAGTCAATCGCCACTAGGATGTACTCGTAGGGTCCTATTTTGGGAATGGTCCCATGTAGTCAATTCCCCGGACATCAAAGAGCTCGATTTGAAGATTGGTCGCCGCGGCATGGCATCCCTAGAATTGATATTGCCATGTCTCCGCGGGCATTGCACCTTCGTATGAAGTCTCGTGTGTCTTGATACATGGTTGGCCGTAAAAAATCCGCTTTGCGGATCTTTGCATGTGTGCGGAATGCTCCATAATGACCCCCATATGGTGCCGAAAGTGGCACTTCTCGATAATCTGTAGTCCTTCTTACCGGTACACACCTCCCGAGTAAGCCGTCGGTGCATACTCTGGAAGAGGTATGGCTCATCCCGCAGTGATGGCGACTCTCATAAATAAGCTTTTTCTTATCATCAGCCGGTCATTACATATCCCGCAACCATAAAATTAACAATATCAAGCATACGGGGATCGGATCGGGAGATCCGATAGAGCATGTCGTCCCTCATAGAGTCATTAATGGGTAACTCCTGTGGTTTCTCAAAATGCATTCTAGACAAATGATCGACAAAATGTAATTTTCTACTCCTTTCTTATCTCTAATTTCTAAATCAAACTCTTGGAGCAAAGAAAATCCATCGTTATTAATCTTGGTTTAGCATCTTTCTTAGTGAGCAAATATTTAAGAGCAAAGCATGATCGGTGTAAACAATAACTTTTGCTCCTACCAAGTAAGATCTAAACTTGTCGATAGCATAAACAACAACTAGTAACTCTTTTTCGGTTGTGGCATAATTAAGTTGAGGTCCGTTAAAGTTTTACTAGCATAAGCAATAGCATGATGTTTCTTGTCTTTTTCTACGTCCCCAAAACAGCCCCCACAAAGCATAATCACTTGCATCACACATAATTTCAAAAGGTAAAGACCAATGCGGGGGTTGAATAATGGGTGCGAAATAAGAGCATTTTTCAGAGTTTCAAAAGATTTAAGACAAGCATCATCAAAATCAAAAGGAACATCCTTAGCTAACAAGTTTGTAAGAGGTCTAGCAATATGAGAAAAATTCTTTTACTGAACCTTCTATAAAACCAAAGATGGCCAAGAAAACTTCTTATTCCTTTAACATTCACAGGTGGAGGTAGCTGTTCAATTACTTCTATTTTAGCTCGGTCTACCTCTATTCCTCTTTTCGAAAAACTAGATGGCCTAGCACTATTCCCTCTTTAACCATAAAATGACATTTTTCCCAATTAAGGACTAAGTGCTTTTCTTCACATCTTTGCAAAACCTTATCTAAGTTTTCTAGACAATCATCAAAAAGTTTTTCCATAAAATGTAAAAAAATCATCCATAAAAACTTCCATAATCTCTTCAATCATATCGGAAAATATAGACATCATGCTTCTTTGAAAAGAAGCCGGAGCATTACATAATCCAAAAAGACATTCTACGATATGCATAAGTTCCATATGGACATGTAAAAGTGGTTTTGCTTTGATCATCGGGATGGATCGGGATTTGATGATACCCCAATATCCATCGAGAAAACAAAAGAAAGAGTGGTTTGCCAATCGTTCTAACATTTCATCAATGAAAGGCAAAGGAAAGTGATCTTTCTTTGTGGCTTTATTTAATTTTCTATAGTCTATGCACATACGCCAACCCGTGACGGTTCTCTCGAGGAATTAATTCGTTCTTTTCATTCTTAACTACTGTCATGCCTCCCTTTTTTAGGCACAACTTGCACAGGGCTTACCCACTCACTATGTGGCACGGGATATATAATCCCGTCGCGAAGTTTTAGAACTTCTTTCTTTACCACATCTTTCATCGCATTATTAAGTCTGCGTTGAGGCTCTCTAGATGGTGGAACATCGGGATCTGTAGGTATACGATGTGTGCAAAGGGGCGGGACCCGATGCCCTTTAGATCATGGAGTGAGTAGCCAAGGCCGAACGATGTTGTTCTAAGACGATAATTAACCTGTAAGTCTCTTCCTGAGTGAGTTTATCATTAATGATCACGGGGGACTCGGGATCATTATGCGTAAAGGCATATCTAAGACCAGGTGGTAAAGGTTTAAGTTCAATGGGAGGTCTCGAGGTTTCCTCGAATTCATCGAGGTTCGGATTCAGTTGGATTTTCTTCCTCTTCCTCGATGAAGAATTCAGTTACATCTTCTTGATTGGATTCTACGAAATGTTCTATAGATGCTTCTTTCACCTCTTCTATTGGGTCCAGTTGCGACCGGGTTCGGTCTCGGTATGAATCGAATGTGCGAAGTGTAAGGGAAATTTATCTTTGCCTAGACAAATGTCTAGTTTTCCCGTATGTCCTTCTTTAATGAGTCTTTCTAACGGATGGCCTAATAAAAGGTCAAACTCCCTAATGTCAAAGATATAAAAGCTCGGGTTGATTAACATGTCGCTTTACGAATAGGTAGAGTGTAAAGAATTCTAACTTTTGACAATTTGCCTGGAGGGAGTGCTTTAATAACTTAGTAGTAGGAGATAATGGCATGTTCTTGCTAAATTGCTCAAAAAAAGGATAAAGCCATTATATTTATTCCTACGAATCGGGTTATAAAGTGCATCATAAGTGATTGCATTAATTATGCATTGAATTGGTACGTAAGGTGATTCCAAACGGATCACATCGTAAGAAAGTTCTCGATTCTTCTAACCATTCTCGCACTCATGATAGATGCAAGCTTCCTAGTGTTTTGTCTTGAGAAGTATTGCTCAACGTGATCAATTTCTTCTTGTGAAGATAATTTGCGTTTTCGAGGTTTCTTCTCTTGATGATAATTCGAGGTGTTTCCAAAATCGAAAAATAAATCATCCTCGATATCATTCATAAAATCGTGAAAAAGAATGTTTTTTCTTTAATGATTCTCAGAGCTACGGGTTGAGATGATTCCGCATAGGTTCAGGTGTAGCTAGCTACGGAATTTCTTCTTCTAAAGATTTCTCTTCTACTTGGATCATCATTGATGCTGGCTAGAATGTTGTCTAAGATGGTTCTAGCTTCACTAGATGTAAGATGGATGAAAGATCCATGTGAGGAGGTATTCAAATAGGCTCTAGATTCTTTATTAAGACCAATATAGAAATGTTGAAGTAAAATGTGGTCTTGAAGGCCTAGATCGGGTCCGGATTTGCAAAGAAGTTCAAAACGTTCCTGGATGAACTCAACGACTCACTATCCTCCCCGTTTGAAAGATATGATCCGGGTTCTAAGGTTGACTACTTTAGAAACGGGGTAAAAGTCCAGGCAGAAATCTGCACGGAGAATTCCCCAATCGCCTTTCTTCTTCTCCTTGGTTCTGTCATACCATTGGCGAGCTTTTCCTTTCAGTGTGAATGGAAAGAGCTTCCAACGGATAGTCTCGTCAGACATACCCTCTATATGAAGGCAGTCACATGTTTGCTCAAATTGTTGGAGATGATGATAAGGGTCTTCGTGTTCTATTCCTAAGAAAGTGTTGGTTTGGACCATCTCTATTAACTCGGGCGAGCTCATAGGCCTCGGATAGGATTGGTTTGGATGATAGAATAGGCCTAAGGCTAAGCTCCGTAGGGTGCGAAAAAATCTTTAATGGATGTATTATCCATGATAAAGAAAAAGGATAAGAATTTAAACTAAAAAGAAAAGATAAAAGTATACTCAAGAAATCTCTAAACCGTTCTCCCGAAACGGGCGCCGTAAATGCTTGTTGGTATTTGCTAAGCCTACAGGAATATTATGATGGATAATCCGCAAGCGCACGGATACCGGTGAGCACTTCACCCGGGGTGATGGGTTTTAAATATCGAATCCACAGGGAGAACGTAGAGAAGGGGTTCTTGAGATTTACTACTGATCCTCGAGTGGTTTAATAAAACTAGATAGATAATAAAGATAAGGAGTTCTAGTAGGAAGGTCTTGTTCTCACTTCAAATAAATCATTTGCACATTGTTCATAAGAGGGGTTGTCATGAAGAAACTCTTAATAAAGGGATTCTACGCTAACAACGCAGGGTCTCCTACGATTTCTATAAACGGGGCAAAAGGCGTAACAAAGGACTCAATAGTCTTTGTCACCACTACGATCGGCCCTTAACAAGTGTCTTCATCCCGCCTATAGAAGGTATTCGTAATAAGCTAGTCAATCTAAGCACCACGCTTACATTAATCTAACAACTTTAATTCAAGAGCGGCAGGAATCAAAGTAATCTTATCAAAGAAATACGAACCTTAAGAACAATAGAGACAATATCACTTACTCGAATGGAATTCGAACAATCCACAAGATCTCGTGAGTCGCTCCAATGGCATCGGCTCTAGGGGAGACGATGATGGAGGCGCCAACTCGAGGAGGAGGAAGAAGATGGAGGCGCCGACTCAGGGCCTTCCTTCTACTCCGCCTCAACCGCACTCTAATTCTCTCAACTTGCAAAACTAACTCTCAATCTAATTCTAATCTAGAGCTTCTATCTCTTGTCGCCGTTGATGATCTGATTGAATTGAAGATTGAACTGAGATTGATGAATCGTGGAGGCCTAGGGGTCTATATATATGGGTCTTCTTATGTCTCTTCACTTCAGCAGGCAATGTGGTACTAATCTTCATGCATCTCGTGGCTTAACCGACGCCCTCGGATCAAACCGACATCAAACGACCGGATTAGATTGCGTCTTAGAGGCGGTGGAGGAACGTTACGAATCGAGGGGCGACTTGGGGGCCAAGCCAGGGCCGATCGGCCTGATTATTGGGCCCGATCGGCCCGGGGTGGGTTCCACTCGGGCCTCGCGATGCGTCGTGGCTTCCGGAGTCTTCTAGATGATGTTTTCTTGATTGCCAAGTTTCGTTCACGCCGGGTGTATTCCGAGCCTTTTAGTCTTGCTTCGAGTTGGATTGCGTTACGATTTCTACCATTTTTCATTAAGTCCTCGCAAATCACAACTTTACCAAAACTCATGGAAATCATTAGTATAAACCCCTAATAAGGTTGTCTAATTATATTTTAGTCCTTTTCCATGTTTAATTGAGAATTAAAAGTATGCATTAACAAGTGTCAACACTGACATGGTTGGTTTTAGTGTGATTAGCATGGTTGGTTCTAGTGACTCGCTTTGGTTATTTTTGAGAATCATAGAGCTTGCATTAATCGAGCGTGAGTACAACCCGAGGTCGCTAATCCCAACAACCAATCTAGGATGTAGTCAAGCCAAAACTAAGAGCGCTCCATGGTGACACCAAGCTTGCACAATAATGGCTACTGAGATAGCAATTTGACTGTTCATGCATTAAGTGAGGGAGCTATTTATCATTGGAGCTCAAGTGACACATGCATGGCTGTATAAAGTTAGCAATTAGACCTCGATTCAAGTAATAGACAATTGTAGTCGACTGTAGTGCCAACCACTAGTGTGGTGGACCGGTCACTGCCAGTTGGGCAATGAGCCAGTGACGTCGAGGATACAAGTGGATGGGAACCTAGAGGTGGTGCTCATGTATGTAGCCTTGGATACACATCATTACAGGTTGGGTGAGTGACCGACTGGCATGGTTGGTTTCAGTGTGGTTAGCGTGGCTGGTTCTAGTGACTCACTGGTTGTTTTTGAGAATCATAGAGCTCGCATTAATCAGAAGCAGGAGTACAACCAGAGGCTGCTAATCCCAACAACCAATCTAGGATATAGTCAAGCCAAAACTAAGAGCGCTCCATGGCCGACACCAAGCTTGCACAATAATGGCTACAGATAGCAATTTGACTGTTCATGTATTAAGTGAGGGAGCTATTTATCATTGGAGTTCGAGTGACACATGCATGGTTGTATAAAGTTAGCAATTAGACCTCGATTCACGTAACAGGCAATTGTAGTCGACTGTATAATGCCAACCACTAGTGTGGTGGACCGGTCCTTTGCAGCTTGGGCGTGGAGCCGATAACGCCCGTGATACAAGTGGAGGGGAACCTAGAGGTGGTGCTCATGTATGTTGCCTTGGATACACATCATTACAGGTTGGGTGAGTGACCGACTGGCATGGTTAGTTTCAGTGTGATTAGCATGACTGGTTCTAGTGACTCACTGGTTGTTTTTGAGAATCATAGGGCTTGCATTAATCAGAAGCAGGAGTACAACCAGAGGCTACTAATCCCAACAACCAATCTAGGATATAGTCAAGCCAGAACTAAGAGCGCTCCATATGGCTGACAGCAAGCTTGCACAATAATGGCTACAGATAGCAATTTGACTGTTTATGTATTAAGTGAGGGAGCTATTTATCATTGGAGCTCGAGTGACACATGCATGGTTGTATAAAGTTAGCAATTAGACCTCGATTCATGTAATAGGCAATTGTAGTTGATTGTACAGTGCTAACCACTAGTGTGGTGGACCGGTCACAGCCAGTTGGGCAGTGAGCTAGTGACGTCGAGGATACAGGTGGAGGGGAACCTAGAGGTGGTTCTCACGTGTCTAGTCTTGGATACACATCATTACAGGTTGAGTGAGTCACCGGCTGGCATGGTTGGTTTCAGTGTGATTAGCGGCTGGTTCGTGACTCACATGGCTCTTTTTGGGCATTATAGAGCTTTCATTAATCTGAAGCAGGAGTAGAACCAGAGGTTGCTAATCCCAACAACCAATCTAGGATGTAGTCAAGGCAAAACTGAGAGCGCTCCAAGGACGACACCACACTTGCACAACAATGGGTTATAGAGTTGGCATCTATACAAAGCCTCTCAAATCTAAAATCATGAAAACTCCTATGTAGCTCTATAATATCGAATCAAATCCCCTCTAATAGATAACCTCATAACACTAGGCCAATCCCATCCTTTGCCGCCATAGCCTCAGCTGCCAAGATTCGACACATTATCAAGCCACTATGCCATCGTCGATTGCACAAGCCCCATATGGTCGCGGATCACCACTCCAGTGCTGCCACTACAAGTATTAGCATCAAAGGTTGCATATCCAGCCCTCGTCAGGCCTCTTCTACATCACTACTCATCCTGAATGATCCATCTTGCTAGGCACCTTCAGCGAGGCTAGTTCCTCCAGCACGAAGGAGATTTATCATAGCATCGCTCTTAGTTCCTAGGCTGTACGCCCATTGCGTCAAAACATTCCGACTAGTCCACGACGTCCAGGCGCCACAAATCAACATGACAGTCGTGGTGGGAGAGCACACATCCATATGATGGACACCCGTGGCCCAACAGGTTTACCAAATTGGAATGAGAAAAGGAAGAAGTCAACATACCCTGTTTGTTTCCCTTGGCAAAACTTTTGCCATGCACTTTTAACCCACTTTAGCAGCAAGTGGAACCAAATAGATGGGCTAAAACTAAAAGTGAGCAGAAGAGGAGGAAAGTTTAGTCCATTTTCACCTAAGAGGTGCAAAACTGGGCTAAAACGTCTCTAGGGTGGGAAGGACACCTCATACCTGCACCCACCCACCATTGGACCTTCTTCTGCGACCTCAAAGCCTCGATCCTGTCCTACTACGGCTTCTTCCATTTCACCTCGGAGGCTTCCCTCTCCGCGGTCCCCTTCGCAACACGTCTTCGCCACCTGTCGATGTTTTACGACCGAGAGCCCGCCACGGGGTGAGCCGGGCGGTTTGTTCGGGCCTCGATGAACCTGGAGTCCGGCGGTTTGTTGCGCAGTTGACATGGAGATGGGGTTTTTATACTAGTTCGGGCCCTCGATCCTCGATCGAGTAAAGACCTTTACGTCCAGTCGGCGTGAGCCTGTTTTTGATTGATGGGGTCAACCGAGAATCGGTTGTAAGGTTTATAGCACTTGATTTGTTCAAGTTGCGCTCTCCTCTACGAGGTGCTCTTTGGCCGCCTTTTATAGTTCAAGGAGCTACGGACCTAGTCGGATACAGAGAGGGTTATTCGTCGAGGATTCGAACACCCAAACTCTAAACATGGTAATCTGACTAGAGTTCTATCCTGATTACAACAGAAGTCTACCGTAGCTATGCTTCCATTGCCTTCTGGGAGTTGTTTGTGGCCGCAGGCTAGGATAGAATCCCGCGAACAACTCTCTAGAGTCCTTAGGTGATCCCGTATCCACAAGCCCCCGAGCATTTCAAGGCTGAGTTATGAGAGTTGTCTATGCTTCTCTCGGATGAAGCCTTGATGTGGTCTTGAGATCATCACTCGGTGTGCACTTGAAAAGTGCACCCGTAGGGTGTAGCCCCCGAGCTTCTTGCTTTTCGGCACAAAGAGCTGGAAGGTCTTTGAGTTCTTTGCCTCCGTCTTCGATATCTTCTGACGAGTTCTTTCTCTCTAGACTGCTCTTCTCCCACGAGCTCTTCTTCAGATGGAGCCTTAAGCGTGGTCTTGAGATCTTTTCCTTTGTCTTCGAGTTCTTCTCGTATTTGGAGTTCTTTCTCCTGGATGGATCTTCTCTTCGCGAGCCCCCGAGCATCTCAAGTATGAGTCATGAGAGCGTCTTTCTTGCTCTTCTCGGATGAAGCTTCGACGCGATCTTGAGATCTCTATCATCGAGTTCTTCTCGATTCGGAAAAAATCTTGTCCGGGGTATCCAGCAGCCCCCGAGCGTCTAGGAGTTCTTTCTTTGGAAAGGAATCTTAGAGGTTCTCCTGTCCTCCGGGATTTTTGACCGTTTCTCTTTTGTGACTTCTTCTTGGTGGAAATGGCGGTTGTAGGGTTCTTTTCCTTCCGGGCGAGGGATTTTGACCGTTGTGTCGATCTGTTGCCTTTAATTCCGCATAAAAAGGAGAGCCGTTGTCGCCGAATTTAATTTCGAAGTTGTAGAAACTCCGTTTTTGGAGAGTTTTATCCTTTAACGGCGAGGAATTTTTCTGTCCTTAAATACTTGAATCGGCCGTTCCTTCTTTCCCCCGCCATGCACTGCGCCGTTTAGCAAATCTTTCTTGCCCTAATTCTCTGCGTCCGTCATTTTGTCCTTTTCGCCCCGCCGCCTTTTGCGATTCTGCCATCGTCCGTGCCTTGATGACGAAGGGGTCCTCTTCTCGGGCCGTCCACGGGAAGGGGGGGCCCATCCCCGAGATGGAGAAGGCCATGAAGATCTGGCCGGTCCGTGGCTAGCGAGGGGCGACATGGCCCGAGCTGGGAGAGGCGTAGGCTTCTTCTCCCTCGGGAATCTTTGCGGGTGGCGTCTGCGCACGTAGGTCATCGCCTCCCTGCTCCTAATCCTCTCGAGGTTGTCCTGTTCATCGCCTTCGTGCGATCTGGTCTCTGTCTTCCTGCCTCGGTCTTTTTTCATGAATTTCTTCAATCCTACGGGATTGCTCTTTCTCATCTTGCCCCGAACGGGGTTCTTCTTCTTTCTATCTTTGTCCATGCTTGTGAGACGTTCATAGGCATTCCTCCTTCTCTGAAGCTCTTTCGCTATTTCTTCCGCCTTCGCCCTGGATCTGATCCATCTGCTCTGGGATGTGTTTCGATCTAGGCCCGTCAGGGCCGGAAGGCTGCGTTTTTTGATTATGAGCTCCCTGACTCTCTCTCTGGTTGGCGCTCTGGTTGGTTCTATGTGAACAACCCTCCTCCTCGCTCTTGCCGACCATGACTCTATGAGCCCTGGTTGACTCGGCGGCCTTTAATGTGGATTCTCCCCGACGAGTCGGAGGTTGCCGAGTTTGTCAATCGGGTTAAATTTCAAACAAGGTGCTTGCTCTTAGTGGCCCCGGCATTGTTGCCGATTTTTCTTCCGCCCGGGTCCACCCTTGATGTCCGTGAGAGAAGTGCGGCTTTGAGTATACTGGTCCCGAGGATCCTTCTCGTGTTGGTGGTGGGGGGCGCCGAGTTGTCTGAGGAAGAGCCGATGGATTCCTTCGCCTTGTGTTGAAGGATGTTCGACGACTCGATTCAAGTTGCGGAGTATTCTGGCCGCTAATCCTCCTCCTCGGCGTAAGTGATATTTTTGTTCTATCGGGCTCTTTTATCTAGTAAGGATTGTTTTTTTTTTTCGACTCGCTTTCTTCTTTAGCATCTTGGCCGTAATTATGATGAGTCTCGCTTTGGTGATTTATTGCTACCTTGCCTGCCCGCTACGGTGAGTCTTTGATCCTTCCCGGTATGAGTGTTGGGAGTTCTTCGTATGTTCCCTTTACTCGGATCCACGGGTTCTTGCCCTTATAGGCCGCAAACGTCGCGCGCGTTCTTCTCAAGAACTTGTTGCTTCTTCGCGCCACTACGCCCAAGAGGACTCGCTCGCCACTTCTCGGGTTTCCTTGTAGGAGCCTACGGTGTAATATTCTCATAGGTGAGGGGGTTGTTGTCTCTTTGTCAACCCCGCTCTTTTTGGTATGAGTTAACCCGTGTCTCTGTTTTCGGATGGTGCTCTGCATTTGCTTTTTGAGCATGATGAGGAGCAAGTGGAGTCTCGTCCGAGCCCGTGAGTTCTTTTTTTATTTTTTGAGCTCGTTAAATTGGGGTTCTTTGGTTATGTAGTGGTCTTTGATGAGGTTTGTTTCTACAGTTCCTCTGTTGTGAAGGTTGATGCTTCGGCTTGGGTTCTTCTTCGCCTCCGTTGCTCTTGATGTGAAGCCTTCGTGTCTGGGCTCGCTTCCTCGCGCTCCTCGAGTGTCGTTCGGTAAAGTTCTCTTTGTTTTTGAGTTCTTATTTCGGTGTAAGTATGAGGTGGCTTGTTTTGAGGGGTTCTTTTGTAGGAGGCCCTCTGTGAAGTTCTGGATGTTCTTTCTCCGACTTCGTGCGAACGTATGGCCGGCTGGGCGATCTTACGCATCGGTTCGCTTTGTGCATACTTCCAACCCCGAGGTTCGACCGGATCCTTCTCTTTACGATCCGAAGGTTCTTGCGGATTACGTTGATTCGAATTGATCGTCGTCCTCGGGTTGGTGGTTTTATCCAATGGTGTATAAAGGCTGCCATGATGCTTTGTCCGCTCTTGATCACAAGTTCGGTATATGTGACGGTTATCTTGATCATTTTCTTCTTTTCTTAAGATGTTGCCTGAGCTTTTTGACTTTGTTGCGATCTTTTTGTCGTGACCTTCTGTCTTCCTCTACGGTCAAGAGAGTGACTCCCTTGCGGTCGAGGGTTACTCGTCTTCGTGAGTCTGGCGAGCTCTTAAGCTTGCAACTCCGGGGAAGCCCGCGCCACCTTCTTGACGGGCTGGCCGGAGTCCTATGGCAAGGTTGTCCGGGAGGTCGAAGGTATTTCTTACGCCTTTCTTCTTGCTCTTCTTGGTTGTTTTTACGCTTTGCTCTTCCTCGATAGTTGTTTTTATAGCCCTTCGTGTGACCAAGACTAGCCAGAGGCCACTATCGGCGAAGCCGCAGACCGAGCTGCGGGCGAAGGATTCTCTCGGCTGCCCTTCAAGAGAAATTCTCGGAGCTTTGGCGTTTAGGTGTCTCCTCTTCTCGACGTCATCCGTCTTCCTCAAGATCAAGAGTTGACCGGAGGGGTTCCTTCCTCAAGCCTCCGAACGCTTCCGGCTTATATGTGGGGATGTTGCCGGGGAGGCTTCGAGGAGCTCTCTCTCTATTATTTCCATCATCTTGTCCCTGAGCTGCCCGTTGCTCTTGTTGTGAATGGGTTTGCCTCTATGGAACATCTTTGAGATGATGGAGAAGGAGAACCCCCAATGGTGGATGCGGCCGTGGCGTCTCTTGTGGATACCACTAATCTTGGGATGAATGACGCCGTGGAGCTTGACTTTGATGCGGCCTGAGTGCCTGGTTGTGGCGGCTTCGTCTGTCTTGTAATGAAACGTCTTGTTGGTGTCCCATCATGTATTGGGGCCTTTGAACAATTGAGTCTGCTTTTGTCTTGACTTTTAAATCTGTTATCTGTTCTACGCCTTGAGCAGCCTTGTTTTTGCAACTTGTTTTTACTGCTTTGTCCTTTGAATTCTTCTTCTTTGGGCGGCTTGTTGTGATCGTGCCTTTGGATCTAGGCTTCGGCTTTGTCCTTTGCTTGTAGACTTGTGCCGAGTAGTTGTGAGGATTCTGGCTCCATAACCGTCGGGGTTGCTTCTTTGCATCGGCTTTAGCTCTTTTTTTAAGCTTCTTTGTAGATTGTTGGAGTCTTGCTCTTGCGCTTTTTAGGTTATTTTCCTTGGCGCCCGACTTGTCTTCTTTTCTTGAGACTTGTCGTGAGGGTAGGAGTCTTGCTCTGCGTCTTCCGGCTCTTTCCTTTGGCCTTCCGACTTGTCTTCTTTCTCGAGATCTGTCGGTAGAGTCGTGCTCGTGATGACAGGGTTGTTTTTCCCTTGTTTTCTCGAGCTTGCCTTCTTCTCCGGCTTGCTTGAAATAGGTGGGGCCTTGCCCTAGCGTCTGCCGGGTTCTTTCCTTCGACGCACGACTTGTCTTCTTTTCTTTGAGACTTGTCGTTGGTGTGGAGTCGTGCTCCGAGGTGCCGGGGTTGTTTTTCCTTTTGCTGAGCTTGCCTTCTTCTCCGGCTTGCTTGAAATAGGTGGGGCCTTGCCCCCCTGCGTCTGCTGGTTCCTTCCTTTGACCTTGACTCGTCTTCTTTTTCGAGACTTGCCGTAGATGTGGAGTCGTGCTCAGTACGGGAATTTGCTTTTGTTCTGGATTTCCAGCGTCGTCTTTGCTTTTTAGACTTGCTGTGGATGGCTGGGGTCATGCCCCGCCTTGCCAGGGTTGTTCCCTTCTGGCATGTGACTTGTTGCCTTTTTTCTTCAGACATGTCACATAGGTGGAGTCTTGCTCCTGGCCGTTTGGTCTTTCCATTAGGCCTCTAGCTTTTGTCTTTTCTTAGACTTGCTAGTAGATGTTTGGTGGAGTCATGCTCAGAGTAGAGTTGTTCTAACTCTCGGGTTCTTTATTCGGGCAAGGGCTCTCCCATCTTTGTCCGGGTGGACTATAGCATGACGTCCCTATATAGGGTTCTCGGTCCCGGGCCCATTTAAGTGCACCTAACGGACCGGAAGGTCAAGATGGTTGGGTTTCTATTTCACAACACTATAATCCACCTTGCTTGGTTTGGGCTGCTCTGTTTTCTGAGAGACTTGATGTGAGACGATGGGTTCCTATTTCATAACACTACACCGTTCACGCCCCGTTCGAAAAGGCCGTCCTCTGCCGTAGGACATATTGGCTCTTTACGGACCCTCGATGGCCTCTGCGACCTAAACGGGCCGATCCCCACGTCCTCTCTTCTTTGAGTCGTGGTTCCGCGATCTGCCGCTAGGTTTTAGGTGTGGGCGCTATTCGGAGGACTTCGCGTGGTTCCACCCTTGTTTGGTGACCTCCGTTACGGTGGTCGGGGTTGCCTTCTCGCCGGTCGACTTCTCTTCTTGAAGTGCCGATTTGGGCTGTTTTTGTTCTTCTCCTCTTGGGAGGCATGCGGCCGCGCTCTTTTTGGAGTTCTTTTTGTTTTGAACTGCTTTTAGAGTGCCACGCATTCTAGTACCTCTTGTGGGTCTAGAGTTCTTCGACGCCATTTTCTTCTTCTTCTTGAGAGAGTTGGTCCGTGTTCTGCGACTTCTCTGTGGTCGCCGAGTCTTTATGGGTAGAACCTTCGAGGTTGGTGATGTGCCAAGAGTTTACGATTTCTTCTCCTTCGTGGTCATCGGTTTGTAGGTTCCCGGGTCCCGCACTCCTTTGACGATGAAGGGTCCTTCCCACGGACCGAGCAATTTGTGCCTGCTTACGTCTTTTGGCTTCTTTTGAGTACTTGATCTCACGGGTTTAGATTTCTTGGTCGTGTGCTCTTGTCGTAGTGCCTTCGAGTCCTTGCGGGTATCTTGCGTTACGAAGGATGGCATTTTTTTTTCACTTCTTACGCACGGTCGATCTCAAGTCTTCTTGTCTGTTCTCTCTTCTCCTTCTTGAACTGCTCTATCCGTGGAGAGCTCCATATCGAATCTGGCCGGTAGTACCGCTTCGATCCGTATGTTAGGAAGAAAGGTGAGTAGCTGTTGCTCTGTGATTTGAGTTCTTAGGCCCCGCACAACTTTTGGTATCTCTTCGATCCATTTTGCTCCGTAGTCTTTGAGTTCTTCATATAATCTTGGCTTTAAACCGGCAAGGATGAGTCCGTTGGCTCTTTCTACTTGTCCGTTTGCACGAGGATGTGCTACTGAGGCATAATCGATTTGTATGCCGCAATCTCGTGCCCAATCTTCAATTACGCATTTGTGAAGGGTGATCCAGAAGTGCATTATGATCTGTTGGGCATCCCCCATACGTGCATGATCTCTTGGATGAACTCATTTGCTTTCTTTGGAGCCGTAGTTAACCAAAGGCTTGTATTCTATCCACTTGGTGAACTTGTCGATTGCTATGAAAATGTATTCGTATCCTCCTTTGGCTCTTTTAAGTGGTCGGACTTGATCTAGTCCCGGCCGCGAAAAAAGGCCATGATGGTGGTATCGAGATTAGGTTGTGTCGCGGTACATGCGCTGTCTTGCGAACATCGGCATCCTTTGCATCTTCGACGAGTTCTTCTGCGTCTTTGAGAGCTGTTGGCGATGAGTATCCTGTGCGAATGCTTTTCCCATGAGGGTTCTCGGCGGCTGCGTGGTTTCCAAAGCATCGGGAATGGATTTCTTTGAGGATTTCTTTTCCTTCTTGGCGATGCATTTGAGTAGTACTCGATGATCTTTGCTCTTTTGTATAGCTTGTCCCCCGATGAGCACATAGTTCTTGCTTCTTCTCAAGATCCTTGTTGCTTGTTTTGTCTGGGGTAGCGTTTTTGTTTTTGATGAAGTTGATGATGTCCTCGATCCGGGGAGTAGTTACGCGACACGGAGATATTATCATCACTCTTGTTAGAGCTGATTGCTCCATATTTTCTTGCTCGGGTTCTCTTTGATTGAAGGCTTGATAATTCTTGACGAATACTCTGGTGGGACTTGAGCTCTCGTCGGATCCGAGTTTGGCTAATACGTCTGCGACCACGTTTGCGTCTCGAACACGTGTAGGATTTCTAGGCCTTGGAAGTTCTTTTCCAATTTGCGTGCCACGCGGTAGAGGCCCATGTTATCCTTAGTGCAGTCCGATCTTTGTTGACTTGATTGATGACAACCGCTAGTCGCCGTATACTTGAAGTCTCTTGATTCCTAGATTTTTGCCACTTTGAGGCCATGGATGAGTGCTTCATACTACGCCTCGTTGTTGGTAGCTTGCCACATTATCGTAGCACATACTTGAGTTGTCTTCATTACGGAGATATGAAGAGAATCCGGCTCCTGCTCCCCGAGCTTCAATGATTCATCGAAGTACATGCTCCAATGTCTCTTGATGTCGTCGGGTATGGGTTGTTGGAGCTCTGTCCATTCTGCTATAAAGTGCAGGCGCTGGAGATTTGATCGCTCTTAGTGGGGTGAACTCTAGATTTAATGCTCAGAGTTCTCTTGCCCATTTTGATATGCGTCTGTTGAATCCTTGTTCGTAGGATGTCTCCGAGTGGAGAATCTGTGACCCTTGTTATCTTGTGGCCGCCGGCGTAGTGCCGTAGCTTCCTTGATGTGATCGGTATGGAGTAGAGCGGGTTTAATGCGTGAGGATATCGAGCTTTGGATTCGAAAGGACCTCGCTCATGTAGTAAACCGGCCTCACGGGTTTTTCCGCTGTTTCGGGCTCTTCTCTCTCCACAATGATTGCCGAGGGCTGACTCTTTGTATTGGTAGGCGCTATGTAAAGCATGAGGTCTTCATGATCTTTTGGGGAGTGAGGGTAGTGTCTTGGCGTTAGGTCTTGTTTGAGTTCTTCAAATGCCTTATGCGCCTCTTTAGTCCATTCGAACTTTCCCTTGGTCTTGATCAATTTGAAGAAAGGTAATCCTTTTTCCCCGGTTTAGATATAAATCTGTTGAGTGCCGCCATGCACCACGTGAGTTTTTTGGGCGTCCTTGGCGTTTCGGGGTTATCTCATCTCTGTGATAGCCTTGATCTGTTTGAAGCTGGCTTCTATGCCTCTGCTGGCGACCAAGAACCCGGTGTAATTGTCCCGATGGTACTCAAAAGCGCACTTTGTTGGGTTGAGCTTCCACCTCCACTTCTTGAGGTTGTTGAAAGTCTCCTCCAAGTCTTGAATTAGAGTGTATGCGGCTCCCATGTTTTCACCACCACGTCGTCCACGTATGCTTTCGGCGTTTTTGCCAATCTGCTCTCCCAAACAAGTCTCGTATCGCTCTTTGACACGTTGCTCCGGCGTTCTTCGATCCGAATGACATTGTTTTATAGCGGTAGGCACCGAAAGGGGTGATAAAAGAGGTCTTGCTCGATCTTCTTTCTTGGCGCTATCGGTGGTAGCTTTGAGTAGCAATCTAGGAATGACAATAGGGCTGACCTGCCGTGGAATCCACTATTTGGTCAATCCTTGGTAACCCAAATGGATCTTTTGGGCAATGCTTGTTCAGGTCGGTGTAGTCTACACATGCGCCATTACGAGGTGTTCTTCTTACGAACCCGGAAGCTGGGTTAGCTAGCCAATCGGATGTAGGATTTCTCACGATGAATCCGGCCGCGGTAGTTTCGCGATCTCCTTTTTATGGCTTCTTTCTTTTACGGTGAGAATCTCCTCGGTCTTTGCTTGATGGGTTTGGATCCCATATTGATATCAATTGCATTGCTTTCGGCCGGCTCCTTGGGCAGCCCAGGGCATGTCTGTAGGTTTCCAAGCAAATATATCTTTGTGTTGCCTTAGGAAGGCGGTGAGCCTGAATTCCTATTTTGGAGATAGGTGAGAGCGATGATCGCCGTCTTGGATGGATCACCGGTCAGTAAATCGATGTGCTTGACGTCGGCTTCTTCTGGGGGTACCAAGATTGCTTGTTTCTTGGCTGGTATCTCGAGTTCCTCTGGATTTGTCTCTTGTGCCATTTGGTTGACTTCTTTTTTCTCCAAGAATGTACCGGTCTTGTTTGCTATTTCAATGGCTTGGGCGTCACACTCGAAAGCCTTTTGAGATCTCCTTTGATTGAAAGAACTCCGAATGGCGCATCATCTTTAGCAATAGATACGGGTAGTGTGGAATAGCCATGAATTTTGCAATTGCGGTCTTCCCATGATGGCATGATATGGTGACTCGAGATCTGCTACCGAAACTTGACGTATTCCGTTCGGTAGTTTGAAGGTGTTCGAAAGTGATAGTAGGGTGACTTGCCCAATTGGTATTGCTGCTCGTCCGGGAACTATCCGTAGAAGGGGTCTTTGGAGGGAGCAATTAACCACGAGAGGTCTAGTCCCATCTTGTCGGTGTCTCGAGAGAATATGATGTTCGATCCACGCACCTCCGTCGTCGATTACCTTGGTCACTTTGTCACTCCAGCTATGGTGGGTTCTATCACCAAGGGATACTGATCGGCGTTGCCTACACTTGTCCATTGATCCTCCCTTGTGAATTGAATCGGGTATTGGGACCAATTGAGGTAGCGTGGCGTTCGCGGGTTCTCGCTGTCATGATCGTCGTAGTGCTAGCTTGTCTTGTCTCTTGCTCTTTGATCCGGGGAACTCCTGAGAATATGGCGTTTAGAGATCTTGTTGCTTTTACGGAAGTCCCCGCCTTTTGTCCGTCGTTGTTTTTCTCCTTTTTCGTCTTGGTTGTGCCCTTTCTTCAAGGCCGAGTCTCTTCCTTTATATCTCTCACGGAAGGTTGTGCGGTTTCGAGGCGTGTGATGAGCTCGGGGATGAAAGACACAAGGCAAGTCTTCTAGTTTGATGTTGTCTTTGCCGTTGCCGTTGCCCTTGTTGCCGTTGTACTTTGGTTTGTATGGCTTCTTTGGTTTTTCGGCAAATGCGACCGTGTTATGCGGTACTCGCTTCTTGTATTGCTGGCGTTGTTCGAGTTCTTTCTTCGGGCCTTCCGTGTTCTTTCTCTCCGGGAAGCGATCACGGGTTCTTTCTTCGGCTCCGATCATTTTTTCAACGGTGAGCTTGAACTGTTCGTTGGTCCTCGGGTTGTCTTTGTAGAAGTCTGAGAATTGCCATCTTTGAGAGATTCCATTACCGAACGCATCCACCACTTCTCTCTCTGTGATGTCATGCACCTGGGATCTCATCTCGCCAAATCTTCGATAGTAATCTCTCAAGGATTCTCCTGGCTTCTGCTTGAGGCTCTTTAATTCGGCCTGTGTGATGGGATGGGTGATGATTCCTGCGAAGTTGTTGCAAAATATTTTCTGCAAATCTTCCCAGTATTCTATTGAGCCCTCTTCGATCTTGTCGAACCATTGGAGCGGTAGAGCTTCTAGAGCCATGGGAAAGAAAAGCGGCTTTTAAGTCATCATCTCCTCCACCATCTCAATGGATTGTGAGTAGACTTCGAGCCATTGCTTGGGCTCTGTTTTCCCCATCGTATTTTGAGTGATTTGAAGGTTTGAACTTTGGGGGAGTTTGACTCCTTGTAGTCTTTTCTGAAGCAAGGGAATCTGTCATAGCCCCCTTGTTGTCCTCCCCCGATTTGTCAGAGGATCTTGCTCCTTTTGTCAAGGTTCTTGCGGGTGCATGCGTGGACTCAGCGACTTCTTCGTGTTGGCTTGGTCTTGGGGTGAGATTAACCCTCGGGGGTCTCTGGTTTCCACCATCCCTCCCGGGGCCGCCTTGAGTTTTACGGGTTCTCCGGCGTGCCCAACCTCTCGAAGACATTAGGCCGACTTCTTTGAGCGTGCGAGTTGTTTGCCCTTGATTGCGACCTAGCGGGGTCTCTTTCTTGGGTGGCTTTCGAGAAGCGCTTCCTTGATGAGCCTCTCCTCGTTATTTAGGTTCGAAGCGGTCTTGAGGCGTTCAATCAACTCTTGTATCTTTCCGTGTGTGTTGTCGATGGTCGTCTTCGACTTCCCTTTCGGACTTCATCTTCTCATATTCGCGCAAGTCGGCTTGGTACTTGTTCCGGGCTTGTTTTGCGTTGGCTCGCTCTCGTCTCGGCGTCCTCCCTTCAGCTTGTTTCTTCTTAGCCTTGAATGACGCTGGGTCTTCTCCTTCATCTTCTTGGGTTCTTTCGTCCGCCGAGATGTTTGATAGACCTTCGTCAGTGGACCGGATGTCAGGGGCATCTGGAGGGTTAAGCGGCGTGAGGGCTCTTGCTATCACCAATATTTCATTGGGAACATGAGCCTTTGGACGCCACTCCTTCCGTCCCGGGAAGATCCGTAAACTTGCCATCCCCGCACACCGCCGTTTCTTGACGTTCGGTCTTTGTGGGGGTTCTAGGCCAGTGGATGATGCACTCCTCCGGCGTCCTTGTTAGGGCGAGCCCTCGTTCTTGCGCCTTTCAAAGGAATCTCCAGCCTTCTTTTGAAAGTTGTCTTGATCGCGCCTTTGTATGCGTGAACGCGGCATTACGTAGTCCGTTGGGAATTGGTAAGGTAACTTGGGTTGATACCCAGATTTGTCTCGGTTTCGCCTTCTTTCTCCGAGTCGGGGTAGCCTTTCTTGAAAAAATTCTTTTCGAATTGATCCCGGTCCCTTTGTCTGCGAGTCGGAGTAGGAGTATTGCCGAGTTGTCTTGAGTCCGCTTTTGAACCTTAGATGACCTCCTTTCCCGAAGTCTGTTTTCGGTTTTAGGTCCTGCGACGTAGTCCTCCGAGTCGGTGTCGAGCTTGTTCTCCGTCTCTGAGGCGATGTCGGCGAGTGTCAATTGCCCGAGCCTCTCGGCGAGTTCTGATTCTCCGGTCTTGGATTTCTCGATGATGTAGCCTCGAGTCTTGCCGTCGTTGCTGATCTCGCAAGCCCATGATCCGAAGATGATCGTATTTCTCGTCGTCGAGCCCATGATGTCATGGTCCGCCCGAACTCGTGCTGAAAATTCGGCGAGAGCCCCTACAGCGCGCCCGGTGTCGATGTTTTTCGACCGAGAGCCCGCCACGGGGTGAGCCGGGCGGTTTGTTCGGCCCTCGATGAACCTAGAGTCCGGCGGTTTGTTCGCAGATTGACATGGAGACGGGGTTTTTATACTTGGTTCGGGCCCTCGATCCTTGATCGAGTAAAGACCTTTACGTCCAGTCGGCGTGAGCCTGTTTTTGATTGATGGGGTCAACCGAGAATCGGTTGTAAGGTTTACAAACACTTGATCTGTTCAAGTTGCGCTCTCCTCTGTGGTGCTCTTTGGCCGCCTTTTATAGTTCAAGGAGCCAAAGAGCTTGCTACGGACCTAGTCGGATACAGAGGGGGTTATTCGTCGAGGATTGAACACCCAAACTCTAAACATGGTAATCGACTAGAGTTCTATCCTGATTACAACGAAGTCTACCGTAGCTATGCTTCCATTGCCTTACGGGAGTTGTTTGTGGCCGCGAGGCTAGGATAGAATCCCGCGAACAACTCTCTAGAGTCCTTAGGTGATCCCGTATCCACACCACCCAACGCGTCTTCCCTCTCCCCACGCCCCACCGCTCTCCACTCGCCATGGAATCCGTCTAGGGGCGAGGCACCACTTCGGCATTTAGGTTTTACCACGGCAAACAGAGCCAAAGAGGGTCTGACAAACGAGGTAGATGAATCAATAAGGTTTCCCAAAAACAATATGATATGGGTGCGATCCGGACATTGATCGCTCGAAAGAACTAGACATAATAAATGAGTGGCACAGATGCATGAGAAAGACAAATCGAGCGGCCACGGGTGATAGTAATTCAGTACTTTTTAGCTTTAGTGTTATTATTAAAACGGCCAATAAGGGGTTTGAGAATACGTAACGTACTAGAAACAGTTGTTGTAATTGACCCTGACGAATGTGCAGATACAAAGTCACTTCGAAATTCAACACTGTGAACTTATTAAGCTTGCTAATATTTCTTTGTACACATCAACTAATCAATATTATAGTACTGATATAATAACAAATAAATTTCAATAACTCCATCAGCTCTCTAAGGCTCGATTCATATATATGATATGATGGTCAGGTCAGCTACTTGTCCTCGGTTTACGTTTAGCCGAAGCGGCAGCCACCGACGGCGACCTTGTGCGCCCCTTCCTCCACCCTTGCGGCCTCTGCCTCGGTGGCGACGGCCTTGGCCGTGTCGTAGGAGGCGTGGAGCCCGACGAAGAAGTAGTAGGCGAGCAGCGCCGCCGTCCAGATCAAGAACCTTGTGAATGACGCGCCGTCGATGGATCCCATCAGGAAGATGTTGATGAAGATGGACGCCGACGGCAGCCACGGCACGAGCGGCACCCCCACATCCTGGGCGCGCGCGCCTTGGGCACGCCCCACTGCAGGTACCCCGTGGCGGCGATCCACCCGGCGACGGTGACCACGTACGCCACCCACCCGCCGCCGCCGGTGCTCGTCGCCCCCAGTACGCCGCGGTGGCGGTGGACGAGGCGACGATCAAGGCTAGGCACGCCACGAGCTTGTTCCGGTCCGAGGCCGACGTCTCGCCGGCGACGTAGTAGCGACGGACGAGCAGCGCCATGGCGACGAGCGTGAAGATGAAGAGCGTGGAGATGGAGAGCAGGTTGGAGAGGATCCCCAGGTTGGTGAAGAGCGCGATGACGGCGGTGGCGAACATCATGACGACGGTGGCGTAGACCGGTGTGCCGAACCTGGGATGCACCTGCGCCAGCACCGGCGGCACCATGTGCGTCCGCGCGATGTGGGTCAGGTACCTTGCCTGCCCGACGGCGCCGACGAGGAGCACCGTGGTCATGCCCTTTGAGCGCGCCGAACGCCACGATGTATTTCGCCCAGTCCATGCCGACGGCGGTGAAGGCGACGCTGAATGGCGCGTCGGCGTCGATCTCGGCGTAGGGCTGCATGAGGCAGAGCACGAGGGCGAGTACACAGTAGACGGCGGTGGTGAGCGTCATGGCGCCGACGAGACCCACTGGGATGTCCCTGGCAGGGGTTCTTCGTCTCCTCCGCCATGGTGGACACGGCGTCGAACCCGATGTAGGCGAAGAAGAGCACCGCCGAGGCGGCGAAGATGCCGCGGACCCCGAACGGCGCGAAGTCGGCGGTGAGGTTGGCGGCGTTGGCCTTGGTGAGCCCCGCGACGACGATGAACGCGATGACGACGAGGTGGAGGATGGAGAGCACGTAGTTGAACCGCGACGAGCCCTTGGTGCTGAGCACGGCCAGCGCGCAGATCGCCGCCGTCACCGCCACCGCGATCGGGTCCAGCTCCGAGTACCCCTCGGCGAGCGCCGCCGCGTGCACACGGAAGTCGTCCGGGTGGTGGTTGAGCAGCGTGGCGAAGTAGGACGTCCATGACCGCGCCACCGCCGCCCCGCCGATGCAGTACTCGAGCAGGATGTTCCCCGCCGCGATGAACGCCATGAAGTCGCCCAGCTCCACGCGGAGGTACGCGAACGACCCGCCTGTTAGTTAATCGATCGCATGCAAATTCATTCATGGGCGGAAAAAGATCGAACGATCCGTAACGATCGAATGACATGTCCTATTCTAGATTCATTCATGTACCTGCGACGGGGATCTCAATGGCGAACTCGGTGTAACAGAAGACGGCGAGCATGGCTGAGACGCCAGAGACGGCGTAGGAGATGACGACGGCAGGGCCGGCGGCCTCCTTGGCTTCCTGGCCAGTGAGGACGAAGATGCCGGCGCCAATGACGGCGCCGATGCCGAACCAGATGAGGTCCCACCACGTGAGGTTGCGGTGCATGTCGGCGCCGCTCCGGCCACGGACCTCGTTCACCTCGGTGACGTCCAGGGACCGCGCCGTCAGCCGGTCACGCAGCCGCGGGCCCGTCTCCAGTAGCGCCTTCCCGTAAGCCGACCAGCTCCCGAAAGACTCCTCCGGGAACAGCTTGCACCCACCCTCGCCGCCGCCCTTGCCATTGCCGCCGCCGCCGCCGCCGGACGTCGCCATGGTGGTGGAGTGGAGTACGTGGAGGCGGCCGGTTAGGGTAAGCGGTTGGTTGGTCCCGTGCGCGTACGTGCGGCCATATATAGTAGCGGCGGGCGATCTGGGCCGTTGGCTGCTGCGCCATCGACGGCGGCGGGGTGGGTAGTTGCGAGACGAGAGATTATCGGCGGTGTTGCAGACTGCATGGAGTTGTAACGAGATTCTGCTGCGGATGAGTGGACGGGAGAATCTGGTGTGGATGGGCTACGTGGACCGTGTTGACAATGTAATTTGGCAAGTTAGTATTTTTGGTTAGCCAAATTGCTTTGACTAATAGTAGTCACGGTAATCAGCAGAAACATATATTGTTTAAGAGTTTTGACTGCAGGTTACTAGAAGCAGGCCGGCTTGGCTGATGCGTGGTGCATGATGTAGCATATATAATGCATATCAATGGTGGAGATCTTCGACTACTACAAAAACGATTTTGCCATGTTTTTCAAGGGCCAGAGTATTTTGACCAAGCATGTACACACGTGGATCTGAAGCACATGATTATTTGTGCTTGGGCCATCGCCGATTCAAAGAATAAGATATTTTCAGATAAGTGCATGGTTTGGTCAAGGACGAGAGAGAATATAGGAGACGTAATGGGGCTGGCCTTAATTATAGGTGTCCGTGTGGCCAAACAAATTAGGAATTAGAGATATTTATTTTATATATATTCAATTCATGCGTGTAAAAGAGTCCGGCCTTTCCGTTTGCCAAAGACCGTGGCAAGCCATGTATAAATATAGGCTACATGGCCGATTGTAAGGATCTCTAGCCAATCGACATAATACATCTACTATTTTTCATTGTTATGTTTCTTTCTTCTACCTTAGAACAGTAGTATATGCCGAACCCTAATCTCCATTAGGGATTGGTAATCTTTACCGTTTTGGCGCTGAAAAAACGGTCGGCTCTTCTCCACGAAAGCGAGGAACCCTTTGCTAGTTTGACCTGGAAACTAGTCGCTCGTCGTCGCGAAAAGTACGATAGTTATCGTGTTGCTGCGCGGATCAATTTCGCGTGCCAACACAATTGGCGCTCCGAAAAAGCGAGGAACCCTTTGCTAGTTTGACCTGGAAACTAGTCGCCGTCGTCGCGAAAGTACGATAGTTATCGTGTTGCTGCGCGGATCAATTTCGCGTGCCAACACAATTGGCGACTCCGCTGGGGAAGAAATTCTTTATCGACAAAATAAGAGGCCGATATTACCATTGATTCATTCGGCCATCTATCAAGACGCCACCAGCAATTTCGTCAATGGCCGACGTCCAAGTTTGGTTCGGCTAATATTCAACAGATCTATTTTCCAGGAAGCAAGCCAAAGCAACGAGAGAAACCAGCAGCACGTTCTCCCATAAAAAGAAAACTACGGGTGCTGGTTCCAGCTGAGCACCATACCATCATCAGTCTCGTTCATCCACGCCAGCGTAATCTGTAAGTAGGGTATTTTATCTTGTTTGCAGCTACGATGGATTCATATAGTAATATTGCTAGGCATGTTGATAGACCCATTGCATCGGCTATTAGTCATTTAGATGGATGTTTTGTACAGCCAAATTACCAATCTCATAATTGTATAGAGCCTATGCAGAGTATGAGTTTTGATCATGCAAGCAATATACAACATGAATTTTTCAATTCTAGTACATCGGCAATGTTTATGACGCCTATATCTTCACAAATGCACATGTCGTTGTATAATCATGGTGGCCAGTATAATAATGCTTATTCGGCTAATTGTTTTGTACCCAACATTGATAATTCTACCGTTTTAACTTCGGTTTCTCAAAATTTCAGCATGTATAACCGAAGTGTTGGCTTTACTTCGAATATGCAACAACCTTTTTATCAAACAGTACCATGTAGCACACCACCTTCGCCACCTATAGGTACTGGAGTTCCATGTAAGCCTGTTCCAAATGTGTATTCTCATGTCGAATCTCTGCAGTATATGTTGCATGCTCAACCCTCTTTGCCGGAGAGTTACAATCACATACCAATGTTGCATATGTGCCACAACCTAATTCTGTAGAGCCATCTCAATATTTTAAGGACTTAATTGATAATATTCTTATAGAATGCGATGTCAAACCTCGTGCAAGTTTAAAAGAAAATAAAATTAATTCGGATATGAATGATTATTCGGTTATTGAAAGAGCCGAAGAAAATAAAACTTGTTCGATTCGATCACACTCGATGATCTATCTGAAGATGCACGGCGGGAAATCGAACTAGAACTCAAGGAAGAGAGGCAAGAGAGTCTACAGAGAAAATTAGCATGCCTTGAGAAGACTAAGAACGACGTTGTCAAAAAGTAGCTGCATCAGATCACTCTGCTTCAACTAGCAATGAGGTAGGTAAATCACTTGCCTCCACCAAATTGGAAAAGGTACGGATCACAAATACATTGCCAATTTCTCAATTTAATCAAGTATTTATATTAGATAAATCCAGTGTTTATCCTAAGGGTTCTTGGTTATATGTCCTAGGCAATAACATTTTTGTGAACTCCACCTTATCTGTTCCACAGTCAATTCATGCTTGCTCGAAATTAAGTGACATGTTTTATGATAATTTTGCTACTCAAAATATTAAATTGATAACTAATAAAATAAAAGAATCTGATCTTAATCGGATCGAACATGCTTCTGAGTTATCAAATAATGCAAGTTCAAGTAAGATAGCCGAATTAGAGAGTGATTCGGATGATGTTAAATGTAGTCATAAAAATCTGACAATTAGTAAAGATAAAATGACCAATGTTAGCAACGTGAAAGAATGTAATTCTAAAGCATCGGACAGTGTTCAATCAGCTATTGTCAAATGTCAGTTGGATTTTACGGAACCTCAAGGCACTGGGGGCACAAGTCAATTGAAAAACCTAACCCCAAATATGTAATTAATTTTGAGGATAAAAAGGTTTTGATTCGGCCAGAACAGGCAGTTTCAACAAAAGGTAAGAAAGTAGTTTTGCCTAATGGAATCAGCAATGATCTTTTTTATGATAGGATTGAAAATCCTAGCAAAGTTGTGAGCCAAAATAAGAAAATGGTTTGGGTCCCTAAAATAAGCAAAAAGATATTAAGAGTGAGTCCCAAATATCTGTCCCTAGCACTATGAAATCAAAGAAAGCCGAAGGTGACGTTCCAACATCTTCTGGCTAAATATGAAAAAGAAAAGGCTGATAAAGGTTGTAATCGGCCTAATTATTTCAAGCGTACTAAATCTTTTTCTAGGCGAGATTTTTATGATTACAAACATTGGCAAGAAAATGAGTACACGCGAACACCATATTTTCCAGTGGAGCATATGTACTCGGAATGTCCATCTAATATACCAATGTCATATGAACCATATTTTGCTAGTTCTCCTTATTCAGCATGCGGATGGTATGATCCATGGATGCATGTTCCTTCATATTTTAGACCACACCACATAGAGTATGCAGCTCCAAGAGAATCAACATTTGAAAGACCATCACATGTCAATGACCGTTTTAAGAAAAAGAATCGGTCTAGAGCTCAGGTAAATAAAAGGGTAGTCAGACAACTTTATCGTGTGAAGAAGGATGGCCGCAAAGAGAAAAGTTTAGTTTTGAATTCAAATAATGAAAAGCTGATTAATGTGTTGGAAACTTCGGCTGCTGTTGGCAAAAGGATGAAGGAATTAGCTACCGATAATCTAGATGTCGAATCTGAACAGAAAAAGCTTAAAGCGCCTGAAATCAAAGATAGATTGCTACAGTTCTCAAGAGAATCACAGCCGAGATGCTCACTCGGTTTATCAAATTGGCAAAAGAAGAAGCTACAAAGACTTAGTGCACAAGAGCTAAAAGAGAAAACATGGCATGGGTTCCCAAAGGAAGTGTCCAAACTCAAGACAATAATGAGAGTGTTCAAGTAAAGGGTGTAACAAAGGCGAAGGTAAATAAAAAAGCCAGGAGAAAGTTATCAAGCAAAAGGTCTTTGCCTAACCATCCAAATTATTGGTGGTTGCATCATCCATATACTCTGCCCAAGCCACCGATGCCTAGTTCATGGAGCTCATCTCTAGGTATGTTTGGGTACCCCTCATGTTCATATTTTTACCCTCCTTTTGATCCGCATGGGTGCCCATATCATGGAGGGTAATTACCAAATTATTATACACTTTGACTAGTGCTGGTATGTGTTAGTACTAATTTCAAAAGCCGAAATACTTGACAGCTACATAAATGATTGCATGCTAATAATTTTTTGTTTCGGCTATAGAAGCAGGGTCAAAAGAATATAAATATATATGGCTGATATTCCTCTACCGTTGCTCTCAATCAAGCCGTTTAGTATATGGTAATTAATTCGGCCTGTGTTTGATTTAGCTATCAGTAGAATTCAATTCTTTACATGGCTGATTAATTGTTTGTTCAAAAGAAGAGAGTAAATGTTAATCGGCCGCATGATTATTGTGCATTGTGACTGCTTGTTGCCTATAGTTGCATGCTTAGAGGAAATATACACATATGGACAAGGAGTATGGCCGATATTTTCTTATCGCGCCTAACAACATATGTGGCCGGTGAATATATTGTTTATCATTGGCATGGTTCAGTGGAAAGCTGTTAATGGCTTGATGCACGGGATAGAATCATAGAATGGTTGCAAAAAGGCAAAAGTTTTGTGATCAGTGTTGTCGTTGACTGATCAAGGAAGGGCTGAAAATTTAAGTCTCGGCTGATTGGAACTTGTGTGGCCGAGTATCATGCAATTTCAGTCATGATGACATGGGCAGACATGTGTTGTATGCATGTTTAGATGCTAGTAGAGCGGCATCACACGACAACCATGAAAGCCGAACATCATGGTTCGGTTAAGTCCGATTTGTAAAACAACTAGTGTGGCCACGTCGAAAGCTAATTCTGTCCTGAAACATATGATGGGTTCAGGGGACTGGTGATGCAAGGCACTAGCAGCACGCACAGGACCTGATGTACTTTAGAAAGAAGATATTGTAGCAGAATGAGGTGGTTTTCCTGCTGATTCAGAGTGAATTACAGAACGATTCAGAGAAGGCTATTGCTAAGACTAATCAGAGAAGCCTGAATCGTCCAGTATTTTTATCAATTCAGTCATGAGAAGCAGTAGCAGAGGGAACTCCAAGGACGTGTTTTCTGCAGGCTTTAAATGGAACACTAGCATGCCTATGCAGCGTAAGAATTAGGAAGCAACAGCAAGGAAGTTGTGCCTGGTGGGATGTCTGACCAATGGAGAGTTTTCGGCCAACTACAATTTGTTTAGGCCAAAAACAACAGCACTTCTCTAGCCTCTACCGACCATGGTTCTTGGAGGGCAGCAGAATTAGGTCGGTCGCATCAGGAACCAAACTGAAACCACAATGGTGCTCGGTGGGTTTCACGCATACACAAAAAAGCGACTAGAAGGTGTGGAGGCCAAAGCAAGTGAACATGGTACTCCACATCAAGAAGGTATATTGATTTGTATTGATATATAGTAAATGGCATAAGTTTAGGTTGAATTATGCTGACAGGTTAATGATTAATCGGTCTATTTATTAAACATTATTTTTGGCCAGATTAGATTATTACTTGTTAATTAATTGGCTTGATCTGTGATTAATAAGTGATGAGTATGTATATTATGTTTATTTAACATGCATGCTTGAATGTTATATACACCGAAATAATTGATTAAGAAACAAGCTATGTATCAATAGGAGCTGCTAGAACTATATTTCGGTTGCATTTTGAGATGTTGAGAAATACATGCTTGGCTGATGGTTGCTGTTTTATCGCCCTAAGAACAAGTGCTTGGCCGATAATTTGCTTATTGCCCTTAGAATTAAGTGTGCAACTAAATTATTGCTATTATTCTTAGAATAGGTAAACATTATAAAGATCGAGAATTCGGTTAGGGGTAGTTAGTTTGCTTTACTTTATTACTTAAAGATTATGGATGACCGAACTAGATGATATGTGAGGTGTTTATTTGGCTACTTCTTAAAGCAAGTTGACACCTGATAGATATTTTTGCTTACACACATATATATATGGCCGATGATTCATCGTTGCCTCAGGAGTGAAGATATGGTCATGGTTCATCATTGTTTCTCGAGCAAACTTTGGCCGATATACAATTTAATATCTACCTACGTACAAAGAGAATCAAATACAAGATTTGCCTGTTGTGCCATGTAAGCATGTTCTCAGAAAAGAAAAATAATATAGCCAATGCACTTAGGTCTGCATTGGATAACAAGAAGTAATAATAAAGAATTATCTTAGTCGGCTAAGGTGAGTTCATTTTGCATATATATACGACTTAAAATTCGGTTTGTAGATTTTGCCAGGGTTATCTTTTAATCATTATGGTACATACTAGACCAATGACCGAATTTGTGAGTAAGAGTTTTATGTGTCTTGTGTTTTGGTCAATGCAATATCTCTATGTACAAGATGGTTATTCGGTTTGCTTGCTCATGATAAATTGTTTTCGCCGAATAATAATAATATGAAATTGGTGTGTTATTGACCGGATGATTAAATACATTAGTCTGCTGAGATATTTGTCTACATATATATTTTTATGGGGATGATATTGGTTCGTCGTCACCCTAGAATGGAATAGGTCATGAGTTTACACTGCCTTAATTAATAACAAATTTTGGCCGAAAAAAGCAACATAGCCAGTGTGTTAGTCATCATGGCTAAGATTTCGATATGCTGAGGTATGGCTACTAATTTTGTAAAGAAGGTAACATGCTTGTGCCTTTCATATAAGAAATGATAAGAAATATTTGTACCAGTTTAGACCAGTTTTTGGTTATAAGAAATTCGGTCTTAGTCATTCAAGAGGTTTTGTGAGCATTATTGTTATAGTAAGATGTTGACCGAATTTGTGGATACATATATGGTACCTGTCTAGTATTTTGGTAAATATACAATTATACCAAAAACAAGGGGGCATGTGTTGACAATGTAATTTGGCACTGCAAGTTAGTATTTTTGGTTAGCCAAATTGCTTTGACTAATAGTAGTCACGGTAATCAGCAGAAACATATATTGTTTAAGAGTTTTGACTGCAGGTTACTAGAAGCAGGCCGGCTTGGCTGATGCGTGGTGCATGATGTAGCATATATAATGCATATCAATGGTGGAGATCTTCGACTACTACAAAAACGATTTTGCCATGTTTTTCAAGGGCCAGAGTATTTTGACCAAGCATGTACACGTGGATCTGAAGCACATGATTATTTGTGCTTGGGCCATCGCCGATTCAAAGAATAAGATATTTTCAGATAAGTGCATGGTTTGGTCAAGGACGAGAGAAATATAGGAGACGTAATGGGGCTGGCCTTAATTATAGGTGTCCGTGTGGCCAAACAAATTAGGAATTAGAGATATTTATTTTATATATATTCAATTCATGCGTGTAAAAAGAGTCCGGCCTTTCCGTTTGCCAAAGACCGTGGCAAGCCATGTATAAATATATAGGCTACATGGCCGATTGTAAGGATCTCTAGCCAATCGACATAATACATCTACTATTTTTCATTGTTATGTTTCTTTCTTCTACCTTAGAACAGTAGTATATGCCGAACCCTAATCTCCATTAGGGATTGGTAATCTTTACCGTTTTGCGCTGAAAAACGGTCGGCTCTTTTCTCCACGAAAGCGAGGAACCCTTTGCTAGTTTGACCTGGAAACTAGTCGCTGTCGTCGTCGCGAAAAGTAGTTATTATCGTGTTGCTGCGCGGATCAATTTCGCGTGCCAACACAATTGGCGCTCCACGAAAGCGAGGAACCCTTTGCTAGTTTGACCTGGAAACTAGTCGCTCGTCGTCGCGAAAGTACGATAGTTATCGTGTTGTTGCGCGGATCAATTTCGCGTGCCAACAGACCGTTTCCACAAGCTGTTGCACGGAGAATCTGAATATGGGCGGATCGCTGACGGGCCAACGACTCGATGGGGGGCTGCTTTGATGTCCATGTCTGGCCTTTTAGGTGCGGCCGGCCTATGGAGTCGTTAGGTGCACGTTTGCAAAAATATTGCGACGACAAATTGCGGAATGTTTGGAGTAATTGTGTTGGCAAATATGCTGTCTAAAAAGATGTGTGGAGACTCTCCATGGTCATGTTGACCGTCTGTCAACGTGGCATGGCCACGTCAGCTGTTGGTGCTGACGTGGCTAGTTTTAGACCTTTAGTGCTTGCAACTAATAAATCAGGGACCTAGATAGTTGTTTCTATAGTTTAAGGACGTGGATGGAAGGTCCCCAAAAGTTTGAGGGACCTTTAGTGCTCTTCAATGAAATATGCTTGGTGAAGTAATAAATTGTTCATGGTTTCATAATAGATTGTCTGCCAACTTCATAATAAGTTATTCATGGTTCTAGAACATCTATATGTTGATGGCCACTTTCATTAGGCGTCAGGGGCAAAATAGTTATTTTGCGTACCACTAAACCTCGTTAAATCATGAAATTGACGGAAAAGCCAAGAAACTAACGAAAGCTTGAAAGTGGGCCAAATAACTCAAGTCGTAAAAAAAAAAGCTGAGAAGCTAGGTGGTATTTTAGTAGGGCAAGGAAATAATTCGCTATTTTGCAACTTATTGTGTTGACAATTTGCAGGAATATTTGGATGAAAGTTTGCGACAACATATTAGTTGGTAAATATGCTCTCTAAAAAGTTGTGTGGAAATTCAGTGAAATCTGCTTGGCCAACTAATTCTACAACATATTGGTTGGTAAATATGCTCTCTAACAAAACATAGCAATTTGGGGGGTGGCCTTCACGAGTAACCAAGTATCTATCTTATCAACCATCTCGTAGCATCTACTTTGATTTGAGGAGTGTTGTGCTAGGTACAAGCTCTGGTCACCATGTCTGCTTTCTTTAGGGAAGGGAGGTATCTTATCAACCCAAGGCTGCCAAAGCCAAGGCGCGCGTGCAAGGCACGACTCCGGAACCAGTGAGCGCAACCTCATACAACAAGTTGTGCCTGCCAAGGGTGAACTCGGTAATGTCGTGCCTAAGAAGAACTAAGGATGAGCGCTAAGGATGAACGTGTCCCAAGTTCCGGCGATGAAAGTGCGGGTGACACCACGTTCGACAAAGATAGGTCGGTGGTTACATGTCAAGACAGGATGAGCGCCTCACTTAGTCACCTGGACTCCATTGTGCACTGCAGGCCAAGTAGCCACCCACTGATTGATTCTTAGTGGTAGGATGTGTATAATGCTTGAATAATTTTGCATCTTGCGGTCAAGATTTGAAAGAGTCCAGAGACACTATGAAATCACCCTCGACCGATCGAACTTAGCAAATGGCTGTTTGCTTTGCTGCCGCAAATACGAAAAATACAATAATCCAAGTGCGCAAATAGCTAGTATCCAAGAAACAAGCTAGCTAGGTGGTATCCCATTCCCCATCTAAGATCAGCTTCTCGACAAAATTCTAGTGGCACACAGGTGCAGTGTAAATTACATAATGGCATAGGGGTGAAACCCCAACAAAATTTCAGGTAATAGGCAACAATAACTCGTTTTGACCTCTTGTGCACCATCTAGGTTTAAACATGTGCACGAGACACAATTGCTGCCAGTCTGTAGAAATACATCGATTGAGTGTGCGCTCTCTGCCTCTCTTCTCTCTCGCCTAATCCTGTATACATGAAGACTCGCAAAAAAGCAGATCGGCGTTCGGTCGTCAGACCAAGAAACCCAAGAAACGCAAGGTTTTTTCTTCCTCTCTCTCTCCCTTAGTCTCTCCTCTCCTCCTTTCAGTGCCGGAGGCGATGGCGGCGGCAGCGGCAGCGGTTTTAGGTCTTGGCGACGGTCGAGGAGGATCCAAGGTTTGTTCCCTTTCTCTGTGGGCGGGCGGCGGCGAGCAAGGTCGGCCGGTCCCCGCCGTCGTACCTTGCAAGTTGCAACAGCTTCTCCCGTCGGCGCAGTCGCCTCCGCCGCCGCATCTCGCTGCAGTACCCGCCGCCGCATCTCGCTGCAGTACCCACCGTGTGCCTATTATCTGGAGCATACCGCCTAGGGTTCAAAGAAGTTTGTTGTAGTTAACTTAGGGCCTGTTTGGTTCTCTAAAGGATTTTAAAAATTTGGATTGTGGTTACTGCAGTGATCACTAGACGTTTGGATCTTGGATTTTAGTTCAGATAATCCACGGTACTAGCATGGGACTAGGCATGTAGCAATATTATCTTGGATTCTTTGGATCCGGACCTCTGATTTACAAAATCCAGCCCACAATCTCCCCTGTTTGAATGCTAATTACAGAACGTCATGTTACTTTTTTTTCAGCAAGCTTTTAATTTTAAGAATTTTCTGATGCTAGCTTCTATATTTAAGGCTGTTTTTGATATATATAGGCGAAACAGAATTGGATCGAGGAACAAGAATTGGCTCTGTTTGAGGAAGCTGTAAACATTCTTAAGACTGAAAAGTTTTGTACGAAAAAACAGCGAAATGCAGTGATTGCGGAGAGATTGAATCGACGTTTTCCAGGGGTGGATCCTAAATTCACTGCTGATACTGTTAAGAAAAAGTATCGAACACGTCGACCAAATTGTGAACGCCTGGAAGTCATCATCTGAATTGGCTCTGTTTAAGGCTGCTAGTGCTACTAAAGGCGCACATTCAGGTCCAGCTGAATTACCAGCTGATTCGCAGACTGTGAACTGCGGGACGACGGAAAATGTGTATACAGGTGCCTGTACCATCAATGAGTGTGTAAAACTTCTGGAATCTATTGAAGAGCTCTCAAAACAAGAGAAGGCACACGCTGTGAACTTAATGAAGCATAAGGATAACAGAGAAATTTTCATGTCCTTCAAGGACCCAGAAGTTCGCCTGAAATGGATCAAGAGTGAACTTGCTCAGGTGAGTTTACTCTATTGCCCTTAGAATTATGTATATATGGGCTGAAAATGGACCTAACTGCAGTAGCAAAAGAGCTGACATTTTCCATGTATTTAATGTGCAATTTAAGTCTGCTCCTAGTGATCTAGTTGTCTGATTTTGCATGTAGCTGAAATTAGTGCAATGCCTACCTTGGTAGCTTACTGTACCATGCTGCACGGTATGCAAATATTTCTTCATCTACGGGTGTGTTTAGAAGCCCAAATTTCCTCCAAAATTTCCTGCATTCCCATCACATGCTATCACATTCTATCACATCGAAACATTCAATGCACCCAAAGACGTTTGCCGGCCACTATAAAATTTAGGTAAATAAAAAAACTAATTGCACAGTTTAGATGTACATTGCGAGACGATTCGTTTGAGCCTAGTTACGCCATGGTAGGATAATATTTACCAACGTGCTACGATTAATGCGATGTGACGTGCTACAGGAATTTTCAGCCAAAATTTTGGCTTCTAAACACACCCAATGTAAAGGGCTGTTTGGAAAATACATTATTCATGCCTATATTTTCCCTTGATATGAACATTTTCTCATCTTTGTAGGCAACACGTCTCATGTGGACTGGACGTTTTAGCACTCCATCTTCAGCGGGGCACGGAGTGGAGGTTTAGAGGACTGCTTAACGGTTAGTGTGTTCTGGCTTGATTTTCCTTTTGTCAGCTGTATCAAAGTGGAATCTATGAATTGTCAGCCCTCGAGAGATTGCCGACTGCCCTGTGACTTTCATTATGCTGGTTTGGTTGTGCAGCCGTGACATGAACATTTTCTCATCTTTGTAGGCACCTGCACCTTGAAAGTTAATGAGCAATCTTGGGAGCATTTGGAGGGCAATGGTTTAATGGAGCCTATAATTTCCCTTGATGTGAACTGTCAGTGATGGTGTGTTACGGTGCTTCCAGCTGGAACTTTTTTTTTTAAAAAAACATCTTGTATTGAAGGGCTGCTGCCTTGTATTGTGTCGTTTATGAACTGCTGCTGCAGTTTGAATCTGAACTTGTATTATTTCGTGGTCAACTATGTAGGTTCCCAATGTTGTCTTATGAGGGACTATACTTTTTTCTTGGGATCCGTGGAACAACTACTTGATGATGGGTGCACTGAAGATTTTATCAAGGGTTTGATTCTGTCTGTTTGCTAAAACCACGTTGATAAAACCGGTTTTATTATCCCGTTGAGCTATGACTTCCGGTTTTATTATCGCTCTATGGGTGCTAAATTTTTATAAACATATGGTCTTGCTCATTTTCCATCAAGGAGTGCACTTTACACGCACGAGTGGCCCAATTGGCTCCGGATGTCCGAACCTTTTCTATCCGTATTGGTGCCAAACGTCCATTTATTAACCCATACGACTCCCATTTTTTTTTTTTTTCAAAACCACCCTAACTCCCTTTTAACTGGAAAACGTCCCTTTTGTGCCGAACGTCCATCCAGCTCACCCAACACCCGTTTCTCAAATTAAAGCTACTTATAATTTGAAATGTGAATCATTAAAAACCCCAAAAAAATTTATCAAGGACTTTTTAATATCATGCTTGTGTGTTTTGTCAGTTTCTGTATACAACCGTTTCGGCTGCGGGTTGCATTTGCTTCCAAGGTAAGGCGGCCGTGAATCAGGCCACCCTGAACCCCGCCAACACCATCTTTCGGTAAGAATACTTTACATGCATGTATCTATCACTTGCTTGTATTCTCTAGGTGTCGTGTCAGTCCTCACCGTGTGCATGCATGACACTATCACCCGCTGCTACAACATGTATGCATGCGTCAATAGTTGAACAGCTAGGGCTTTCACAATTCAATGTATGTATGCATGTGTCGCTCCCTGGGGTGCTAAAACCTGATTGATAAAACTTGTTTTCTCATCCCGATGAGATGACTGCGTGTTTTATTATCGGTCCCTAGCAGTGGCGGATCCAGAAACGGACCGCGAGGGGGCTAAATAAAAGAGCGCAAAATTTTTTTGCTCGTTGCACATAGAAATCTAATAGATATTTAGCAAAAATTGATGTTCATTTAAAGTTCTTAAGATACATAGTACTATGATGAGGATAGAAAAGTACCGAATACAAAGAGCCTTTCATAATAATAATATAAAATCCATGTTTGATGTCTTTTCGTCTTCACGAAGTTCACACCATTTGAACCACCACCCTCAATGTTGTATGATTTTAAAATGTCATACTTCTTCATATATCAAGATGCCATTATAAAAATGAAATGTTCTAAAACAATGCTCACTTTGGGCCCCGCGTGGCAAATTTATCCTACGGTCTCTTAGAAATGTATAATTTTAAAATGCCATACTTCTTCATATATTCGATGCATCTTTCTTAGAAAAGTATCTTTCCATCCTAATTCCTAACCAAAAAATAAATAGAACAGTAACATTAATTAATTCATAATTTCATACCTAAAGTACTAAGCAGGGAATTAAGGATTTGAAACTTTGAATGAGGTGATCATCATTCATCAATCATCAGCGACAGTTCTGAATCCTGATCAGCGATATGATCAGCGACAATTCATCAATCATCAGCGACAGTACTCACCTCTCTCTCCAAGCAGCAGGGGCAAGGCCAGCGTTGACGTGTCGTCGCTAGACGGCAGTCCTGCTCGACGTGGCCGTCACTCGTCAGGGGTCACCACTTCGCCTTCGGCACTTCCTCGTGTCGCCAACCGCCAAGATCGCGGCCGCCGCGTGACTCGCGTGTGAAACCGAGATGTCGGGAAGTCCAGGGAGACAGGAGTCCAATTCTACTCGTAAAAAAACAACAGAGAAAACTTGTTCCACTCGTCGGAAGTCCAGGAGTCTAGTTGCACTTGGGAATCTAAGCCATGCTGGGCTAACAGGAAGCAGCGACATGGGCCAGGGCTAGGGAAATGCTGAGCTGGGCTGTGTTATTCTCGGGGGGCTATTGGGCGGAGAAGGCTGTTTTATTGCATTTTTGTGAAACTTTTTCCCACAGCTGCTGGGCCTCGCCCGGGCTGCAGCCCAGGCAGCACGGGCCGTGAATCCGCCCCTGCGTGTCGCCAACCGAGATCGCGGCCGCCGCGTGACTCGCGTGAGAAACCGAGATGTCGGGAAGTCCAGGAGACAGGAGTCCAATTCTACTCGTAAAAAAAACAACAGAGAAAACTTGTTCCACTCGTCGGAAGTCCAGGAGTCCAGTTGCACTTGGGAATCTAAGCCATGCTGGGCTAACAGGAAGCAGCGACATGGGCCAGGGCTAGGGAAATGCTGAGCTGGGCTGTGTTATTCTCAGGGGGGGCTATTGGGCCAGAAGGCTGTTTTATTGCATTTTTGTGAAACTTTTTCCCACAGCTGCTGGGCCTCGCCCCGGGCTGCAGCCCAGGCAGCACGGGCCGTGAATCCGCCCCTGGTCCCTAGGGTGCTAAAACAACGTCGATAAAACTCGTTCCCTAGCTGAATGCGGGTTTTTATTGTCGCTCCCTCGGATGCTAAAACCTGTTCGATTTCTCATCACGGATAATAAAACTGTACTGATGGCTATAGGCGTCTCTACATAAGGATGATAAAACCACATCATAAAATGCTACGATGTTGATAAAACTCAAGGGATGAAGAGAGAGAGGTTAAGAACAGGCGGGGATTGACAAAATTGAAAAGTTTCGTCAGAACGTTGTTCCCATCGATTTGGGCCTTAGGGATCAACTTTGAGCCTGCCATTCGTTTTGGGCCGATGGAAATGAGGCCCACTACACATAGCGTCGCTAAATGACCTTCAATTTAGCGTGTCGCTTTGCGTTAGAGTGTTGAGTTCTCCAGTTTGGTGAAGCTTTGGTGAATTTTATAAAACGTTTTATGAACACGGTTTTATCACCGCACGGTTGGATAATAAATTCACTTCACAGTGGGAAAGGGAACTAACCTTTGGTGAATTTTAAAACGTGTTTTTCTCAACACGGTTTTATTACCGCACGGTTGGATAATAAACCTGTAGTTTTTTTAGATAATGATAAACTTGTAGTTATCATCTGCTCAATGTGATAATAAAACTCGTTTTATCAACATGGTTTTATCTCGGCATGGTTGGATAATGAAACCCGTAGTCATCATCTGCTCAACGGGATAATAAAACGCGTTTTGTCAACATGGTTTTATCAGGAGATAGGGAGACCAAGTTCAATTGTTCACACGACAGGACAAGCATATAATATGAGTACAGAAAACTACTAAGTTCAATAAGAAATTAGTGGCATGGGTAAGCAGCAAATCTTCTTCTCCTAGTGGCGTTCTTACATCAAACACATACATGAATAATGAAAAAACTAGATAACATGATGAACTTCATCTTCTAGATCATGGTGATTGTGGCTGGCCTGCGGAGTGTTCAGACACTGACGCCCCCCACCAGCAGACTGCTGCCCTGGATGAGCAGGTAGATGCACTACAAAAATGAGAAACACAATGTTCATATAAGGGAAATTATAGGCTCCACAAGCAGCCCTGCTTGCAATAAGAATAGATGGTTCAAATCTGGGCACAGCAGCATATTCGAATGAAAACTCCATTCAATACAACAGTCCTACATGATCAACACTGCATTGTTGATCATGAGAAGATCAGTATCACATTAACAAACTAGATGTCACCTTCTTCTTTCCATCCCTAATCAGAACGAGCAAAACAGCAGTACTTTTCACATCCCTTCAACTATAAATATTTTTTTATTTATTTTTATTATAGAATTAGTACTTGTAAACATCCCTTCAGCTACCACTATTTGAGAACATTAAGCTGGACTGTGGCGTCTCTTTACACCACAGTTGGCAATGTCTCGAGGGCTGACAATTCATAGATTCCACTTTGATACAGGTTTCACTGGGCTAGCTCAAATTGGCATGGCATTTCACAGCTGGCAAAAGGAAAATCAAGCCAGAACACACTAACCGTTTAAGCAGTCCTCTAATCCTCCAAAGCGTGCCCCGCTGAAGTTGATTGAACAAATTCACGCTGGTTCAGCCCATATGCAAAATCAGACAACTAGATCACTGGAGCAGACTTAAATTGCATAGTAAAGAACATATTTGCCTGTCATCTCTTACATAATTCTAAGGGCAATAGAGTAAACTCACCACAAGTTCAGCCTGGACCCATGCCAGGCGAAGTGCTGGGTCCGTCATGGCCATGAAAATTTCTCTATTCTCCTTAAGCTTCATTAAGTTCACAGCATCTGCCTAGCTAGCAATAAGCAAATTGGAATGATCTCCATGATATCGACAAGTTTAGATGAAGCTTTACTAAACCAAAATAATTACGTGTACCACGAAGAATGTAACAACTAGGGGTCACATACTTTCGTATTTGGTTCCTGAAGATTTTTATAATTTTCACTACATCCTTTTCCCTAGGAATCTTATGAATAATCCCTTACAAACTTATATGTCGGTCATTAAATAAATTATAGATTTGAAATTTTAATAAAAATGATAAAATAGAAATAGACATGTATTAGTTCTTATTAATAAATATATGTATTACTTCCGTCATTGTTTTATTAACATATGGTAATTTTTTTCTCCCATTGCATCGCACGGGCAAATTTGCTAGTATATACTGTATATATATATATATAGGGGCGAGCTTGCCGAGCTGGATGGTGACGCGACGACGGTCGGTGAGTGGTGCCGGCGAAATTTCTGCGACCTCCAACACGGAGACGGATGTGGCGTATATATAATCAATTCGGCTCCAATTTGACTTGCGTGGATCACGGGCCATCATCATGCAGGAATAATAAATTGCCAACAATTTAATTCCTCCCGGTGCTGCGTTGCTGATCAATAGAATATGTAGCTTTTACCAAATATCGCACCGTGTAACTACTGTCACTTTTACATCGATGTAGTTCTTTCCACGCTGTTTCTTTTTACATAGCGCTTTCTAAAAACTTGTCGCTTTTACGAGTGTCGTACTAACTATCTGTTGTTTTTCATTACATGTCTTTTGGCTTGTTTCCCCTTGGATGCTATCTCGTTCATGATGCCAGTTCATGGCGTAAGAAAATGACAAAAGCCTGAGTTAAATGTTTGGAAGATGTTGGGTAAATAGAGGTAAGAGTGCGGGTGGAATCTTCAGACTTTTGCAGGTTTTGGGCCCTTCGTATTTCTTTTTTTTTCTTTCGATACGGCCACTCAACCCCTCTATAAATTATTACTAGCTGCTGACTTCTGGCTTTGAGCCTTTGAGTCTCGGCGCCCTTCCTCCTTTCCTTGTGAAGGGCGCTCTCTCCCTCTCTCCACTGTCTCCGGCGCTCCGCTCCCTTACGCCTTCTCTCTCCCCCGCCCTAGATAGCTTGCGGAGAGGAAACTGAACAAAGGTGAGATGGGGAGGCAGCAGCTGACAGCCACGACCGACGTCTCCAGGTGTCGGAATGTGGTACGGTCCGTGTGTTCTTTCATCCTGACTAATCGCATGGTTAACAGATTTATCACCCGCCTCTGATTATCAAGTCGTTCAAACTGTAGCTTCACCCGAGCATGGGGACATCTATTGAGTGTGCAGTGCACTCGAGTCGTTCAAGCTCTAGCTTCACCCGAGCATGGAAAGATCGTGTACACTGGAACCAAATTAATGTGCAAAAAACTTTCAAAGGGCGTGCACCAGCCACAGTTTCTCGCTTATTATTTTTGCGAGAGAAGTCTAGGGTTAGAGGGAGCAAAGGAGGAAGGGATTTGTGTTAGATGCCTAGATTACCTCAAGATGTTCAATTACAAGCTTCTCTCCTAGTCCCGGCTCCAATTTATTACTCTCCTCCTTCCTCTTTGTAGCCTATAGCTATGGCCTGTGGCACCGGATGCGAAGGAGCGTAACGAGGAAATACGGAAGCAGGCTAGACCACTGGCATAACCCGATCTTGCCTCATCGTCTGTGAGGGTGACGCGCGACATGACCAGGACGATGACCGCCGACGCCGGGGAGGAGGTTGTCGAGGGTAGTGCCGTCATGGAAGATGGGCCACCGGAGCTCTGCTGGCGGGATGACATCAACAAGGTGAGGATTTACTCTTTTTATGTTTCTTCTCACCTTCATTTCTTCTTTGCGTTCATGGCCTCACTCACCACAAACAAACATACCTGGTGTTGGGTGATTACTCAGCACAACACTTTATTGATGATGAAATGGTTACAAGGAGGCCATTCAACATGGTCATTACAAGAGATGTCGGGGGGTATTTATAGGCCCCCCCTAGCTTCGCATTTGTACAAAATTGCTAAAGATTATAAAACAAACTTCTACATCCTATTCTTTCTGGCGAAGATGTTCTCGTCGTCTTCGCGAGGCTTTTTCGACCTTCTTCTTAGTTTCAAGGCGTCTTCTTTGTTTAGCGAAGGTGTTCCGTTTGGCTTCAGCGGAGCTTCTTGTTCTTTGGACGTTGATTTCGTACTTTTATCGCGAAGTCATTTCGGATTCCTTCGCTTGGATCTTGGTCTCCGACCTTTCTTGCTTCCTTGACTTTTCGTTCTGCGAAGCCAAAAATCTCCGAAGACACCTTTTATGTTTAATACCAACTTTCGCCTTGACGTTTGTTTTCTGAAATCTTCAAAGTCCGGGACGAAAAGTTTGAACGAAATATAAGTTAGAACCCAACAAAGAGCCCTCGTGGGCGAAGGCCGACTTCAAAGGCATGAAACCCACGAATCATAAGTTTTCTCAAAACTTTGTTTTGATCTGAAAACGTCGTCCCGGTTTTGAAGTTGGACTTTTATTTATGGCTCCGCGGTTTTTTTTTTTTTTTTTTTTTTTTTTTTTTTTTTTTTTTAACGGCTAGTTTGACTGTTTGACCAGAAGAGGTCTATAAATAGCGAGCACCCCCCTTTTTCTTCATCTTTTTTTTAAGAGGGGCCACCTTTTTGAAAAAAATTCTTGTCTTCTTGAAAGCCAAAACACATATTTTCTTCCAAAGCCGTATTTCTTCCTTCCGAAGTCACCTTTGCCACGTTAAAAGTTTTTAGCCGGGTGAAGTGTATTGACTCCTTCTCCTCGGGTATACCTTCCTTACAAAGAAGTTTTTTTTTTTTTTGCACTATTTTTCTAATGTTGTTGTTTGTATCTTTGAACCAGAATGGCTCTTGATGAAGATACTCCGATCAGTTCTCAGGAAGATGTGGTTGAGACGGAAGTGAACTCTCAAGAAAAAGATGAAGAAGGGCTTTCAGATGTCTCTCGCTTCGAATCGACCGCTTCCCGATGACAAGGGCTTTAAGCTGACTTTTGGTCCTAGTAAAATGTCTGATGATGATTTTAAGAAAATGGTGAAAGATGGTATTTTGAGGGAAGGTCAATACAGGCCAGCGGAGCCCAATGAAAAAGTTCCCAAACCTAAGCCTGATGAGTGTGTTGTTTTTAAGGATCTCGTTTCTTTGCGGGCTCCGCATGCCCCCTCAAAACTTTCTTGAAGAAGTTTTCAAGAGATTCAACATCGAGATGCATCACTTGACTCCCAATGCGATTGTCAAGTTATACATTTTTTATTTGGGCTGTTCGAAGTCAAGATGTTCAACCAAACATAGATGCCTTCTCTTCTCTTTATGAACTCCATACACAATTTCGCTCGAAGAAGATTGATCGGCCTAAGTGTGAAGCTCTATTTTGCTGTTGCGGTTTCAAGGCTGCTCGTGGCGCGAGAAACAAATTGCACCTGCTATGAAGAACAAATGGGGGCGATGGATGGTGCAATTACGGGTTTTATCACAAGGTTCCTCTTGTTGAAGAAAACCGTGGGAAGAGGCGAGGAATTATTAAGAGCTATCCAATGGCTGCTCGCATGCATAGAGAACGTTTTGAGTGTAAGCCTTCGTTTTCTAAAGCCAAAAATTGTGCTGAGTGTCTTAAAGCTTTCAAGAGAGTTGTTTATCAACAATCAACTCGAGATTTGGTTGAAGAATACTTGGCTGCCGGAGTTTGGCCACTTAGAGCTGGTTGGGACTTTCTTCGTTTTCATAAGAAAAAGATTAGGGATAAGGACTATACTTTCCCCGACAGGAGATACTGTGAAGCCTTCACGCTTTTCTTCTGAAGAAGACTTTTGTGGCGGATGTGGAGAATCGGGCTGTGGAATTGCTCGGGAAATATCTTCATACTGAAAGAAAGCTGATGGATGAAATTATTGGTGAAGATTATATTAGGCTAAATCGAATTTTGATTTGGCGAAGATAACTTATAAAGTTCGTCCTCCTCCCCTTATGCACGAGGAAAGAAAGACCGAGGAAGAGCCGAAAAGCAGCTGAAAAGAAACGGAAGAAAAGTGGAGCAGTGAAGTCTTCCACTTCTGCTAAGACTGCAACGAAGACTTCTTCTGATAAGGCCGACGTTTTGTCGAAGCCTTCGAAAAAGAAGGCTAAGAAGATAGTTGCAGATCTGCTTGATAACATAGATCTTAGTGACCGTGAAGTCGATGCTCCGACTCTTGATCTTTGCTAAGTTTGGCATTTCTTCTCGGGACTTTGAGGTGAGCAAGATTTGCAAGGTTTTTGCGTCTACCGGATTGACTCCGGCTCACGCACTCCGTTGGCGAATACTTACAAAATTTTGGGTCTTCGCGAGAACTTGGGTACTTCGGGCACTGCCGGCGAAGATGCTAATGTTGTCATGACGGAGACTTAAGCCTCTTTGGTGCTGCATCTCCCTCCTCTCCTAGACTTAGGGATCCAACACCCGATTTCCCAATCAATTTGTCTTCCGACTTTTGTGATGAGAGTCATAATTCTTATTTAGTTAGGTTAGCTAGAAAAATTCACATGAGTCACTTGGCACTGATTCGAAAAAATCCCTCTTCGGTTCCTAATACTTTGAAGTTCCCGAAAGAAATGAAGGTGGTGTGGAGTCTCTGCGGCTTTGTTTCGAGAACCTGTGTCGGTTTAAAACTATTGTTGACAAACCAACTTCCTTCGAGGGTATGTGTTTTTTGGTTCCTCTTTTTTTTATTATTAAAAAATCTGTTTACTTGATTATTCTAAATTATTTCTTTTGTAGGTAAAACTCAGGCGAAAGGGCTCATGATCTTTGTTAAAAATTATGAAGGAAAAACTTCAGAAGAGAGGGACAAGGACTGCCAAATTTTACGTTGATGACTTCGATGACGTGGTTGATGACCGGTGAAGCGGTCAGCGAAATCGATTGTCGAGTCTATGGTGAATGTTGAGGCTCGGGGAGAAGATTCCTTGCCCCTTAAAGGAGGGCAAAAATATTTGTAAGTGTTTGTAGCTTTGACCGCTTCCGCAAATTTTGAAATTATTTTTGCTGACCATTCTCCTTTTGCTTTTGTTTTAGCTCAATTCTTTCCTGATGCTTTAACTTCATCTAAAGAGAAGACTATAGATGTTGGCTCCATGAAAGATGTTCTTGAAGACCAACCGACTCCGCTAGTGGCTCTTGACACACAAGATCTTTTGGCGAAAGATGTGTCGAAGTCGATTGAAAATACTACGAAATTTTGCTTTGATGGCGGAGTTAATTTGGATTCTTATAAGTTTGTTGGGGTTGGAGTTGACAAGCTTCGGGTACTTTCAAGAAGCGAGAGAAAAAGCAACGGCTAAATGTATTGATGATGCTTTCTCGGTGCGATGCCGAAGGTGAACTGGCGAAGATGAATCCCTTGGAGCTTGCGATCTTGGTATCAACTTGATGCATAAGGTATACTTCTTCCCTCTTTTTTTTATATATATGTATTTTTCCGAAGTTGGTTTCTATAATTTTTGTTTTTGTTAAACTCTGTTTTGTTTACAGGGGTGCACTTGTTCGAGAGAGGTCTTAGGAAATCTCTTGAAGATAGTGCAACAACTTTCGCTATTCGTGAAAAATCTTTATTGAAGGAGATAGAATCTTTGAAGTCTCAACTTGCTTCCAAAGAGGTGGAAAGAGGACAAGCTGCGTGGATGAGTGGCTCAAGATTGATCGGTTGTACCACAAGGCTTCGGATACCATAAAGGAAAAAAAAGAAAGCCAGCTTGAAGCGGCGAAGACAACTATTGCTAATCTTACGAGAGAAAAAGAATATTTTGAGAAGAAAAGGTTAAAAATGGATGAATTTTTTCTTAGAAAATTCAACGAGAATATGGGATCTTTGTAAGGTTGCATATGAGAAATGGGGTCTTTGTTCCCGAAGATCCTTCTTTGGGAACTTGGGGAATTTGATCCATTCTTTAGTTGGCTCTGTAGACGATATGAAGACCTTGGCGTTGTTATACAAGCTGGCTGGCGATACAAGCGTCATGCATTCAACTAGAGCTCTTTTGCACCTTATGAAAGAAGCTAATGATCCTCTGTATAACACCTTTTCGATCCTTCATTCAAGTTTCCTGGTGATGCCATCAATAAGATTTCTCCTCGCACTCATCTTTTGTGCAAAAAATTCTTCAATGAATATTGGTGTCAATGCGGTCGTGAGCATTGTCTTGAGAAGGTGAAGGAAAAAATTGAAGAAGGTATTATTCGTATTTATCTATTTTATAATCTATTACTATTTTCTCCTTGTTTTTTACTTGTCGACTTGTGTTTTTAATAGCTTGAACTTGATATCTTACAGGGAGGAAGAAAACCTTAAGAAGCGGGGAGATGGAAGAAGAGAAAAGGATTCGTGAGGAAGAGGAAAAAAAGCTTCGCAATGATGTTAGTGAGCGAAGGGTTTAATTTTGTGGATTAGATTTTCATTTTATTGTTTTTGTGAGATGTGAGAGGAAGAGAACATGGTGATGACAAGTGTTGTAAATTTGTTAAGTTAATGTGTTTGTTTAAACTTTGTTACTTATGTTTATGCGAAGTCGATGTTATTGCGAATTTTGACTTCTCTTTTACTTGTATTGCGAATTTTGACTTTTTGCAAATCTTGCGTAGGTTCCTCACGCTTGGCCTCGCGCAAGATATTGTTATGGCGATGCCCCTTATGATTGCGAAAGGGTGATTTTGTTTTCGGAGGCTTCGGGTTTTTCGAAGCTTCCGTAACGCTAATGTTGATGAATTTGTGAACGAATGTCTTGGGAAGTCTAGGGCAAAAAAAGATTCTTATAGGATGCCAAGGGTTGTTGATTTAAGCAATGTTGGACAAGTAAGATTGTTTGTTTTTATGGTTGCTATTTTTTGGTCTGGTCTTGGTTTTTCTTATTGTATTTGAAAAAATTGTTTTGTGTTTCAGTCTTCTTGCTCAAGCGCCTCACCCGGTTTTATCTTTGAGGGACGGTTTGCAAGACACGGCGGAGAAAAATAATCAACGAAGTTGTTGAAGATATTCTTAGTGAAGCGACAACTAGTGTTGCTTCCGAAGAACTTTAAATGTTTTAGGCTCGGCTGTGTTGTATGTATTTACTAATAGATACGTTGTAATTTTTAACTGTATGTGTAATAAGCTATTGTTTTCTTATTTTTGTGATGTAAAGTAAAGATTTTGTCTTGAAATTTTAAATAAAGCTTTTCCTTTAAGAATTTTTATGTTTTGTGAGCAAAAACTTTAGTTTGAAGTTTAAAATTTCTTTTTAAAAAAATGTCGTCCCCTTCTTTTTCTGCGAAGTAGGAGCGAAGACTTCGTTTTGAAATCAAAAATTTCTCCTTAGAGAATTTTGAAAATGTCATCCCCTTGTTTTTTTGCGCGAAGTGGGAGCGAAGACTTTGTTTTGAAGTCAAAAATTTCTCCTTAGAGAATTTTGAAAACGTCGTCCCCTTCTTTTTTAGAAGTTGGAGCGAAGTCTTCGTTTTGAAGTCAAAAATTTCTCCTTAGAGAATTTTGAAAACGTCGTCCCCCTTCTTTTTGCGAAGTGGGAGCGAAGACTTCGTTTTGAAGTCAAAAATTTCTCCTTAGAGAATTTTGAAAACGTCGTCCCCTTCTTTTTTTTTTCTTGAAGTGGGAGCGAAGACTTCATTTTGAAGTCAAAAATTTCTCCTTAGAGAATTTTGAAAACGTTGTCCCCTTCTTTTTTTGTGAAGTGGGAGCGAAGACTTCGTTTTGAAGTCAAAAATTTCTCCTTAGAGAATTACAGAGGTAATAATTTCAGTTTTATACTTAAATTATACCTACTTTATTATATATATTTTTGTCAAAAACGTAAGCCGATGTTAAAGCGTTTTTGCTTTTCGGCCTTCGTAATGAATTTAAAACGAAAGTAAAGTATGCACGAATCTTGGGGAAACTACTTTCTCATTTATATTTGATATGAGAATTACAATAGAGTTCGCCTCGTTAAAAAACCACTCACCCTGCGAAGGGCTTCCCCGAAAGTGGAAAAAAAAAGAGTGCAGCTCTTGATTGAAATGATAAAATGCTTCTAAGAAATTGGATCTAACTTGCTCTATTTACAAAAAAAACTTGAGAAAAATAGAACCTAAGGATAGTACTTGCGAAGGTCCTTGATGTTCCGTGTGTGGCTTAGTTCTTCTCCCTTGAGGTTCTCCGGATGATATGATCCTTGTCTGTTTGATTTTGTTATGATGAAGGGTCCTTCCCACTTTTGTTGAAACTTTCCCACTTTGTGTCTTCGTTTCTCTTTCTCTTGAGCACGAAGTCACCGCTCGATTCTCTTTTACTACTTTCTTGTTGTACCATCTCGCTTGTTTCTTCTTGGTATTTTAAAGATTCATCACGAAATTGGTTTCTTTCTTCTTCAAGCAAATCTTTTCTTGTCTTATGGTCTTCTTCGTCTGTTATCTCAACATTTGTTCTTGGACCTTCGAACTGTATTTCTTCTGGAGTCATTGCTTCATCTCCATATAGTAACTTGAATGGTGTAAACTTTGTTGATCTTATTGTTGTTGTGTTGTGACTCCAAACAATCCTTGGTAATTCTTCGACCCATTTCCCTTTTGGAAGTCCCACTAAGTTTTTGAGATTCCCACGCATATGATGCCATTTGCCCTTTCACCGCTCCATTGGATTGAGGATATTTTACTCGATGCGAAGCAAAGTTGAATTCCCATGCTTTCACAATAGCTTCAAGTCTTATTTGTCAAATTGAGTTCTATTGTCTAATGTTATGTGCCTTGGGACTCGAATCGCAAATTATATTTTGCCAAAGGAATTTCTTCATTGTTGTGGATGACATGTTTGTAATTGGCTTCGCTTCTATCCATTTTGTGAAATATTCAATTGCAACAACTGCATATTGGTGATTGCCTTGGGCTGGAGGTAGTTTCCCAATTATGTCTATTCCCCATCTTGCTAGTGGCCAGGTTGGTTCAATGTGCTGAATTGGATTGGTGGGGCATTCTTCTTGTTCTTTGAAAGTTGACAATTGTGACAAGTTTTTCGCTATTTCCTTGCTATCTTTTTGAGCCGTTGGCCAATAAAACCCTTGCCTCAATGCCTTTCTGCTATGGCTCTTGGGCGGCATGATTTCCACATGTTCCACTTTGTGTATTTCTTTCAATAGTTCTTAGCCCTCTTCGCTAGATATGCATTTGAGTAATGGTTCACGGATGCCATGCTTGTAAAGTTGATTGTCGATGAGCTTGTAATTTCTTGTCTTGTGTTTCATTCTTATTTCTTCGACTTAAACTTTCGGGTTCATAAAATCCTCTTAGGAATGCTATTATCTCGATCTCCAATCTTCACTTTCAATAATGTGAATGTACTTTGGTTCTTCAATTTTTGCCTTTATCGAAGATTCTCGATAATATCGATAGAACACATCCGGTGGTAATTTTGCTTTTGAGCTGCTGCCTTCGCAATTTCATCCGCTTCTTCGTTATTTGTTCTTGAGATGCTTCGCGCGAAGGAATCCTTCAAAGTGCTTTTCTTGATCTCTTACACTTTGTAAGTACTTGGCTAGCTACGGATCTTTTGCTTTGTAATTTTTCTCAACGTGACACATACGACACGAGAATCTGTTTTTATCGAGGGATTTTTGTATGCCCATTGCTCTTGCTTTGCGAAGCCCCCAAAAACACCGCTTCATACTCCAGCGATGTTGTTAGTGCATCGAAATTCAAGTCTTGCCGCATACTTCATTTTGACTCGGATGGTGAAGTAATTATTGCCGCTACGCCAGCCCTCCTCGTGGAGCCCCATGCTCGTCACAGTTCATTGTCCATTCTTGACAAGACAATGTCCATTCTTGATGATCTTTTTGGTCTTCGCAACTTGTTCTTTGTGTCGATCCCGAGATAAAGTCTGCTAATACTTGTGACTTTATTCTTTGTTCTTTTCTCAAATTCAATGAAATATTGGGAGATTTCAAATGCCCATTTTCCAAGTCTTCCTGAAGACTTACAACTTTAGAGCACATCTTTAAGTGGTTGATTTGTTGGGATTCTCACTTTGTGGGCCAAAAAATAGTGTTTCAATTTCCTTGTTGCCATGAGTACTGCGTATGCTATCTTTTCAATTTCTGAGTAAAACAACTTTGATCCGGAGAGGGCTTCGGAGACAAAGTATATTGGTTCTTGTTTCTTCACATGTTCTTTTTCTCTTTCTTGCACTAGTACTGCGCTTTTTGCTTTTCGATGCTTTGAGATGTACAAGTAGTAGTTCTTGATCAACATTTGGTGTTGTCAATGTTGAGGGGTTTGAAAGATATTTCTTTATCTCTTCGAAAGCTTTTTTGTTGTTCTTCTCCCCATGTGAAATTAGTCTTCGCCCCTTTGAGTGCTTGAAAAAATGGGAAGATTTTTTCGCTAATTTTAATATGAACCGATTCAATAAGCCAATCTTCCCGTTAGTTTTTGAATGTCTTTGATATTCTTTGGAACTTCGTTTTGCATGATTGCCCTTATTTTTTTTTCTGGATTTGGGTCAATGCCTTTGGCTGAAACTATGCACCCAAGGATCTTGCCTTTTTGTACTCGAAGGTACATTTTTCGTGATTGAGTTTGAGGTTTGATTTTCTCAAATTTTTCAAATTTTTGCTTCAGATCTTTCAAATGGTCTTCGCGTTTCTTGCTTTTCACTATTATGTCGTTGACATAGGCCAACAAATTGTCTCCAATTTGATCTTTGAGTGCTACGGATGTCATTCTTATGAAGCTTGAACCAGCATTGCGAAGCCCCTACGCCATTCTTTGGAAACAAAGTATGTTCCAAATGGTGTTATGAAACTTGTTTTTTCTTCATCCTCTTTCTTCATGTAAATTTGTTGATATCCTGAGAAGCAATCGAGGAAACTTAGCATTTCACTTCCTGCAGCTTGATCAACTAGTGTGTCGATTCTTGGTAAAGGGAAATTGTCTTTGGGGCAGGCTTTGTTGAGATCTGTGAAATCTATGCACATTCTCCATTTTCCATTGCTTTTCTTTACCATCACTATGTTTGCCCGACCAAGTTGTAAATTGGACTTCCCTTATGACTTTTGCATCTAACAATCTTTGTACTTCAGCTTTCGCAGCGATTGTTCTGTCTTCAGAGATCTTTCTTAATTTTTACTTCTTTGGCTTGATGTTAGGGTCGATGTTCAAGTGGTGTTCAATGATGTCTCTGGCCGACTCCTTCTAGATCTTTTGGCGACCATGCGAAGACGTCTTGATTGCTTCTTAGAAAATTTATAAGTTGCTCTTCTTCTTCTTTTGTTAGATTGGTCCCTATGATGACTTTTTTTTGTCTGCTACCATTGGGTCTAATAAAACTTCCTTGGTTTTACGCTTTTCGGCAAGTCTTCGCTTTCTTTTGAAGCTTCGCGTTCTCTGTTTCTTCTTCTTCTTCTATTTCTTCGATGGCCAAAATATTTCTTTTGAGCTGGTGTTGAATCTTTCTCAATGTTTCTTGCTTCGCTTGATCTCCATGGATTGATATTGGTCCATTGATTGTGGTATCTTCATGCATAAGTAGGAATAGTTGATTACGGCTTCGAAGATGTTTAAACTTCCTCTTCCGAAAATTACGTTGTATCTTGGCTATGCATTTCAACGACGTCAAATGCCACTTGCTCTGTTCTTGCATTATTACGTGTTTTTGAATGATACCGGCAATACAATTCTTCCAATTGAATTTATTCTTTTTGCCGCCGAAGCCGACTAGGTGATATTACGCCCTTCCCGTGTTTTGTCTCTTGACTCCCATTGCATCTAATGTTGATGCGAAGAGTATATCGGCGAGCTTCCTCCATCTACCAAGATTTTGGTCACATCCCAACCATCAATGTTTGCTTCTATGACCATGGCATCCATGTGTGGGTAATCTTTGAGTTTCATGTCTTGTTCTGTAAAAATGATTGGTTGATGTGACCATCTTGTTTTCTTGTAAGGTCCTTCCATTGTTATCGCGTTGACTCTTCGGAAGTAATTTCTTCTTTCATTGTTGGTTGCATGTTCTATCTTTGTTGCCTCTGCAAATTATCATTATTCTACCTCTGCTTGTTGTTGATACTGCTGGTGAGGTCTTGTTCTGAGTATTTGGTATGTTGTTTGCAACTGAAGCTTCGGGTTGTATAGTTTGTATTTGTCCCCATTGTGGCGGAGCCACTGCCAATGGTTGACAATTGTATATTGGAGGAGGAACCGTAATGCTTGGTGTTGGTAACTTGGATCGAAGTATGCTTGGTTATGTGAAGTGCTTGCTTGGGATAAAAAGTTTATTGATCTTTGACTTTCCATTGATTTTCCCTCTTGTTGCACTTGTTCTATGCTTTTCTTTACCATTGGGCACATTTTTGATGTATGCCCAACCCCTTTGCCATGAATGATGCAATACATTTCTTCTGGTTTTAGAATTCTTCTTTCCCCAAATCTTTGATTGAAACCTCCTATTTGGTTGTTGTTGAAGCTTCGATTGTTATATTGGCTTATTTGGTTGGTTTGTGCTTGATAGTTGTCTTCGCTGTTTTCATTGTTGATTTGGTTTACTCGGAGTGGTGGTTGGTATTGGTATGGTCTTCGCTCAAAGTTTTGTGGTTTGAACTGGTTGTTCGTCTTCGCTTGGTTTCTTTGTGCAGTTTCTTCTTCGGTCTTTTTCCCGAAATCATCGTCGATCTTGCATATTTTTGGATTTCTTCATATAGTTGAGCGGCGCTTGTTGGTCTTTCTCTCTTCAAGTGCGAAGACAACCGTCCCAACTCGTAGGCCTCGATTGCCGCGATGATGACAACTTCGTCGATATTACGGAATTTGAGTCTTCATTTGGATGAATCTCTTGTAATATTGTATAATTGGCTCTTTTGGATATTGTTTGATATCAAACAAATCGTCACTTGTTAAGCCTTGTGTGTTGGAATCCTTGGAAATCAACTAGCAAAGTTGTTCTGAGTTGTTCCCAGCTTTTGAGGGATCTTGGCTTGAGCGTTGCGTGCCACTTTTGTGCTGGTCCTTTCATTGCCATGATGAGCGCTTTTGCTAATGTTTTATCGTCTCCGCCACTTGATTCAACGGCTGCTTCAAAGCTCATCAAGAATTGTCTTGGATCTGTTAGGCCTTCATAAGTTGGTATGACATTGAACTTGAAGCCCTTTGGCCACTTTGCCATTTGTAAGTCTATTGATAATGGAGATTCGGGTCAATTGTGACTATTGCCTTTTCATTGTTTTGATTTGTCTTGGTTTCGTTTGTTATTGTGACTTCGCTGTCTTGATCTTTGAGTTCTTCATTCAATCTCTTTAGCTCGCTTCGGCTTCCTCTATTCTTTGCTTCAATGTCTTTTCTCTTGTTACGGCTTTGCAAACCTCAAGTTCTTTCTGTTTTCTGGTTAACTCTTCTTCTAGTTCTTGCAGCTTCCTTGCTTCTTCACTCTGACTTCCTTGGGGAGTGGTTTCTTTTGACATGTTGTCTTCGCTTGTTCTTGGAACTTTATTTTCTGTTGAGACTTCTTCAGCTGCATTCGCCATCTTGTTCTTGGAAGGTCTTGCCATGGTCTCTTGGTGGTCGTGGGATAAATCGTTGCTCACACAAACGGTGGGCGCCAAGATGTTGGGTGATTACTCAAAGACAACACTTTATTGATGATGAAATGGTTACAAGGAGGCCATTCAACATGGTCATTACAAGAGATGTTAGGGGGTATTTATAGGCCCCCCTAGCTTCGCATTTGTACAAAATTGCTAAAGATTATAAAACAAACTTCTACATCCTATTCTTTCTGGCGAAGATGTTCTCGTCGTCTTCGCGAGGCTTTTTCGACCTTCTTCTTAGTTTCAAGACGTCTTCTTTGTTTAGCGAAGGTGTTCCGTTTGGCTTCGCGGAGCTTCTTGTTCTTTGGACGTTGATTTCGTACTTTTTATCGCGAAGTCATTTTGGATTCCTTCGCTTGGATCTTGGTCTCGACCTTTCTTGCTTCCTTGACTTTTCGTTCTCGCGAAGCCAAAAAAATCTCCGAAGACACCTTTTATATGTTTAATACCAACTTTCGCCTTGACGTTTGTTTTCTGAAATCTTCAAAGTCTGGGGACGAAAAAGTTTGAACGAAATATAAGTTAGAACCCAACACCTGGCCTCGTATTCTTTTGATTCTGATGGCGTGAGATCTGTCGTCCAACTCAGTCACCCACCAGAAAAATGTTCCCTTATCCGAGTGAGGTGGAGCTACAAATGTAAATGCCGTGACGCCTCACCGGAGCACAACACGAAAACAAAACCACATGAAGCACTAGCTTGTTCGGCGTGTGCCTGCGAACGGGGATGAGGCGGCAACACCACCGACGATGGGCAGCAGCGCATCCATGTATGGAAGCGCATCGGCGACGGCTTATGTGCGGAACCGAAAACTACTGTTTCCTCGTCATGGCCTTGTTTGTCTTCTTTCGGTAGTAAACCAAGTGATGAACGATGTTTGTTTCTAAGGTGGCTAGCAAATTTGAACAGGATTCTAGCCGGCTTGACCGAGGCAGCACGAACCTAGGAGACGTGTGTGGAGAGCCGACGCGGATGGCCAAGGGTGGCCGACCTACAGTGCCTTGCCAACCGGCTGGAAGGACCTGGCGACGATGTACCTTCGATGTCTAGAGCGACAACCTAACGACCTTGTGAATAAACGCAGCCTGGAGACGCGCTACGAAGAAAAAACCGCGACTTGGAGGCGCGGCGCGGTCTTACTGTTGGCTGCCATACCTTTCTCGTTGTCTTTTGTTTCGCCTGAGAGCAAGTTAGGGAATTTGAGCGAAAAGCATGGCCTCTGTATCTCGCTACCAAGGTAGACAGCAAGCGGACGATGGCCACCATTCCCCATCCCAGTCTCAACCCGGAGTTCGTGGGTGTGCCGACCACGGAACTCGTTACCTATTTCAAGCACCACAGTCGCACGTCTGACTTTGATGACGTGGCGCTCGCGTTCACCGAGCGTGAGAATAGGCTCGCAAAGGCCGAGCAGTGTGTTTGCGCGGGTGACAAGCGCGTGGACAGGCTGCTCCATGCGGACACAGAGCTTGAGGGGAACGGAATGCGTAATGCTATGATCCACCAAGCCGCTGTGAGAAGGCTGCGGGGCGAGATCCACGCTGTAGTAGCCCAGGGCCACCAAAGCCAAGGTGTGCGCTAGGCACGACTCCAGAACCAGCGAGGGACTCCAGAACCAGCGAGGGCAGCCTCATACAGCAAGCTGTGGCTGCCAAGGGTGAACTCGGCGATTTCGTGCCTAGGAAGAGGCCTTATAGGGTGCTGAGGATGAACGCGTCACATGCGTTCCCAAGTTCTGCTGACGAAAGTGCGGGCGACACCACGTCCGACAAAGGTGAGGTTAATTTCATAGTGTCTGCAGGCCAAGCAGCCACGCCGCTGCTTGATTCTTTATGGTAGGATGTGTGTAGTGCTTGAACAATTTTGCATCTTGCAGTCGAGATTTGAAAGAGTCCGCAGACACTACGAAATCAACCTCGACCAATTCATTTTAGGAATGGTTGTTTGCTCGGTTGCTGCCCAACACTACATAGAATAGGTACACTAGGGGCGGCTGGTAAGCTACTGTAGGGGCGGTTTTAGAAACCGCCCCTAACTCTCCGTCCCTACAGTAGTTTTACAGTAGGGGCGGTTGGTGATGGAACCGCCCCTACTGTATTAGCCGCCCCTACCGTGAAGTTCAGAAATCGCATTTTCAAACATTTAAAAAAAATAGCAAAATATTTTTTTAGTGAGGCAAGGCCCCCACCAGTCAGCCACAGCCACCAATCATACCCTACAATTGTGAATTTTTCAAAGTGTTTGCAAATGTTGCGGTGCCCGGGATTCGAACCGGCGACCGCACGCTCACGCGTGGAGAGTGCCTACCACCACGCTACACTCTCACATGTGTCCATACTCCATTCTAGATCCCCACATATTATATAAATCCGAGTGAAAGTTGACCATTTGAGGCCCCAAACGGATTCAAATCAAAAAGTGGTCAACTACAAAGTTTCATAACTTTTCAAGATCTACAATTCATATTCAGGAAGTTTCTCCATCCGAGATCATTTACAAAATTTGAATTTCAAATTTGAGACATTTCAACGTAGTTTTTGTATGACAAGATGATTTCAAAATAAAAGTTGGTCAACTACAAAATTTCATAACTTTTCGAGCTCTACAGTTGATATTTAGGAAGTTGTTGCATCCGAGATCGTTTGAAAAATTCAAAGTTTAAAATTTAGACATTCAAATCCACATTTTGAGGCATCAAATAAAGTCAATTAAAAAGTGGTCAACAACAAAGATTCAAAACTTTTTGAGATCTACAATTGATATTTAGAAAGTTTTTTCATCCGAGATGATTTTAAAAATTTTAATTTTTAGTGTCTCATTTTAAAATTCGGCAACCCACCGTAGGGGCGCCTCAATATAGAGCCGCCCCTACCGTGGTTCAATATAGAGCTGCCCCTACGTGGAACCACAGCGGGGCGGCCGGTGATTGAACCGCCCCTACTATTAGTAGGGCGGCTCAAAACAAAAACCGCCCCTACTGGGGACACATTAGGGGCGGCTCGCTTTATGAACCGCTATAGGGGCGGCTCGTTTTATGAACCGCCCCTAATAAAAAAAGCTAGGCGTTCTCTTAGTAGGCTACTGTAGTAGTGCCAAATATGAAAAATCCAATAATCCATGTGCGCAAATAGCTAGTATCGAAGCGACAAGCTAGCTAGGTGGTATCCCATTCCCCATCTCAGCTTCTCGAATTGACTGACCAGTTTCAAAACAAAATTTCAGGTAATAGGTAACAATAAGTCGTTTTCACCCTCTTCTGCACCATCCAGGTTTAAACATGTGCACGAGACACAATTGCTGCCAGTCTCTAGAAAGACATCAATTGAGTGTGTAGTGCACTCGAGTCGTCCAAGCTCTAGCTTCACCCGAGCATGGGAAGATCGTGTACACAAGAACCAAATTAATGCGCAAAAAACTTTTCTAGGGGTGTCCACCAGCCACGGTGTCTCACTTATTTTTGTGTGCGAGAGAAGTCTTGGGGTCAGAGGGAGCAAAGAAGGAAGGGATTTGTGTTAGATGCCTAAGTTAACGAGGAAATATGGAAACGGGCTACTCCCTCCGTCCCCACCGACTTTGTCACCCTGTTTTTTTCCGTGCCATCTTATTCGATGCTTTGTCTTATTCAAATTTTTTGCACAAATATAATTTATTTTTTTACGACTTATTTTATCAATGAAGATACTTGAATATTGATTATTTTATTTTATAATTTGCATAAATATTTTGAATAAGACGGATGGTCAAAGATGAAGTTCAAAAAGTCAAAAACGACGAAGTCCATAGGACAGAGGGAGTAGACGGCAAGTGGCGCCTGATCTCGCCTCGTCACCTGTGAGGGTGACGCGTGGCATGACCAGGAGGATGGCCACAGGCGTCGCAGAGGAGGTTGTCGAGGGTTGCCGCTGTGGACGACGATGCACCACCATTGCTTCGGCGGCGAGCTGACGTCGGCAAGGTGAGGATTTACTCTTTTTCTGTTTCTTCTGACCTTCATTTCTTTATTCGCGTTTACAGCCCATCCACCAAAACAAACAGACATGGCCTTGTATTCTTTTGATTCTCATGGCGTGAGAGCTTTCGTCCAACTCAGTCACCCACTGAAAAACAAATCCCTGATCCGAGCGAGGTCGAGCTGCAAATGTAAATGTCGTGATGCCTCACCGACGCACAACACGAAAACAAAACCACATGAAGCACTAGCTTGTCAGGCGCGTAGCTGCGAACGGGGATGAGGCAGCGACGGACCAACGATGGGTGGCGGCGCATCCTTGGATTGGAGCGCATCAGTGACGACATAGGTATGGAACCGAAAACTACTGTTTCCTCGTCATGACCTTGTTTGTCTTCTTTCAGTATCAGTAAACCAAGTGATGAACAGTGTTTGTTTCTTTTGCATGCATCCTAAAGGTGGCCAACAAATTTGTACAGGATTCTGGCGGGCTTGTCCGAGGCAACACGAACCTGGGAGGCGTCTGTGGAGAGCCGACATGGATGGCCACCGGTGGCCGACCTGTAGTGCCTTTCCAGTCGGCTGGAAGGACCTATCGGTGACGTACCTCCGACGACTAGAGCAACCGCCTAACGACCTTGCGAATACCCCTTTTAGCAACATATATCTGTGTTCTAGAAGTCCAAATAAGTATCGGTAGGGTCTATACGAACACATAAATATGCCTTGCTAGAGGTGGCGTTGCTAGGACCTATTGCAACAGATACATATGCGTTGGTAACATATACCGTAAAAGCGCGCGTTGCAGGCTAGCAACACAAATCTCCTTGTGTTTCCAACGCTTGTATGTGTTTCTGCCAACAATTCTGTACATATATGTTTGTTTAAAATGTTTTTACTATATTATTATTTATTATTTTTGTGTACTTCACCAAAAGTAAAATTTGATCTTCATGTATAAATAGTATAATAAAAATTGACAATGCAAACACATCATAAACGGCTCTTGCAAATACTTTCATTAATAAATAATTATACCATTTTTCGCAAAAAAAAAAAAAAATAATTGTACCATGGCCATACATGTTCTGTGTTACTATAAATATAGTGTACAATTCACAAGGATTGTAAAAAAAAAAGTCTGATTTTCCAATCATCTGTCAAGGCTCAATTCAGCAGAATCCTGTTACTTCCTTCTTTGTTTTTAATCTCCGTCCTTTGAGCCGTACAAGAATTGATCATTTACAACAGCCTAAAATTTGGTATATATGCACAAAAAGGTAATCAGAACAAGTCATTAAAACAATAAGCAATTGATGCATTCATTCCATGTCCAGTATTAAGACTCCCTGACAAATAAGAATTTGCAATCCAGAATCGCGTATGTAGATAGATAGGTCCTTAGAATTTCCGAAACAAACCCAAAATAATATCACAATAATTTGATTAATTCATCTGATACAGTAAACAATTAAATGGAGTAATCTATTATTAAGCCTAATCGACTGGAGAAGAACAACACCACTCTAAGTGAGTGATCACCAAATTATTCCATTGATCTGCATCATTCAGATGAGGGAACACCTTACGGTTGGAAGTGCAGGACAAAGAATGGAAGTTATGACACGGCAATTTAGGCCAGAACGAGGATGCTTGCTGATGAATCTCGCCGCAACATGTATGTTTCGACCTGTAACAGATCTGTCACTTATCATTATGAGAAAGAAGTTAAGACAGATCGAATGCAGAATTAAAAGCACATACTTACCCTGATTTTGTTGGGAACTTAGTATTGTGGTTACTTTGATAATCCTCGTTCTGCAGCCTAGGAGAATTTGCAAGAATCAGCATATATACAAATGCAATAGTCAGGAGATCTAGAGATAGAAATACCCAAATGTACGAGAAATCAGAGAGCATTGACTGACAAAAATAGTAAAGAACCAATGGGCGTCAGGGATTGACAAGTTCCCGTGGCCACTAACCACCATGCCTCCGCCTATTCTCTGGATTAAAAAAACAAAAATTACAGACGAAATTAGTGGAAACCAATTGGGGATAAGAAGGAATTTATGACGAACCTGAGAAAGATACAAATAAACTACTTCCCAAATCTGCATCTGAGGAAAGTCGAGTTGGAAAATACCTCCCGTTCAAATGGAGTTCATATAAACTTCCCTTTCAGACACATGGAAGCATCACATCGCCACATCCTGCTGTGTCGGCAGTTCTTGGAACTGCAGCACGACAAAAACTCTAGGTAGATGGCTAAGATCTAGTACTCTTGCCATGTTCCCATAATCCCATTCCAATGGATCGACGAGAGACGGCGGCGGCACAATGAGGAGAGAGTAGATCGGGAATTGGGGAGGCCATGCGCAAAGGAGAGGGGTTCATGCGATGGTAGAGGGCTAGATCGTAGATTGGACATGCATCCGCACTTCTGTGCGCGGGGTGATGGGGGATTGAGGAGGGGTCCGGTTGGTTATTTTTTACGAGGTAATCCCAGCAGCACATCTCATATTCGTTGCAACCCATCTATGAAGAAAAACACGAAACCTGGACAATATCTTGTTTTGCATGATGAGTTCCATTATCTCGAATTGACATTGATGGGTCGTCTCTCTCCTCCCGACACGGAGACCCAGCGACGCGACCAACTTCGTTACAGCCGTGCACCGCACGCCATGGCAAGGAGCTCGACACGCCTCGGTACATCCACGAGAGGGTAGGTGAGGGTGCGCTCCCAACCAAGGTACAGGGGCTTTTGCGGGATTTCACGGGAAGGATGGGAATCCCACGCAGTCGGCGCACTGAGTCCACGTCTCGACTCCTCTAAAGTCGCTGACCTCTGGGCCATGGAGGATCAGGTTTGGGGATAGTGCGGAGCTTGTCATCAATCGAGACGGGGGAGGAATACATGCCGCAGCGTTGGCGGCGGAAGACCTAGCTCTCCTTGGTGAGGGCGGCGGCGGAAGGCGCCGAACCACCGAGGATGGGCGGCACAACTGACCAAGGTGAAGCTCCCACACGAGGTATGCAATCATCCCGATGCCGATTTGAATGCGCGTCTAGGGCACCTTTGGTCTTGAAGTTTAGAGGTGGGGGTTGCAGATACGATTGCAATCCCAGCGACTAAGATCTCGGTTTCGTTGCGTCAAAATTTTGCTCCCCTCAGCGGAGATCCTAAACCTAATTGTGGTTGGTCAACCCTTGGTGGTGACACCCGAACTTTGTACAGGTGCTTCAGGCTCCTTGGCAGCCCCTTGACAACATGAATCGACGTCCGTATGGTATGGCTCGTAACCCCGATTTGAGGGCAACCGTGATGGTGGAATCAGAAATGATGGCTATGGTCAGGGGAATAGAAATTGGGTACCAAGAGCTGGTAATGATAGAGGAGGCAGATTCCCTACAAGAGGGAGAGGGGTACCAGGACAAACTGATCATCAAATTCAGCAGAATGAACAAGCTGTAAGAACTGAACCTAGAGTTGCTAATGCTGAACAAAGGGTGGTAATTGCCAATGAAGTGGAAGCCACAATGCTCCTAATCCAACATTAAATCAGAACTTCAATACTCAAGTGGTGGGAAATCAAGCTGGAAATCGGGGCAAAATGACGGACCTCTGCTCTGTCATAGGTGTGGTAGGACAGGCCACAACCCAAATGATTGCTCCAATCCAGTAATCTGCTCGAGATGCAAAGGGGAAGGACATGTGGTGAGGGTGTGTCCAACCAAAATACCATGGGACTTCAATGCTCCTTTTTTTGGTTTAACAGCTTATGGCTAGGGATTCCATGTTATTGAAAGTGCTCAGACTGATGAAGGTATCAGGGATATGTCTTCAGTGTCACTGGTCACAGTAATTGCTGGTGAAGTTACACCAAGGAAAATTGAAGCTGAGTTCTCCCTAAAGGCAGGAAAACAGTCTATGTGGAGGTGGTATGCCAAAAAGCTGAGTGAAGGAAAATATCAGTTAAGATTCCCAAATGTCCAAGCTCTTGAGGATGTGTGTCATTTCATTGAGATGAGGATGAGGACTCTTCCAGAAGCTGTCATTAAGGTGGAAAAGTGGGATCCTACTAGTGGATCAAAAGGTCAGCTGGAGTCTGCCTGGTTCAGGATAACAAACATACCATATGAGAAGAGATCCTTTGCTAATATTTGCATGGTTGCTTCAAAGGTTGGAATACCATTGGAAGTGGATAAGGAGAATATGACCAAAGTATGAATATGTAAGGGCCAGGATTGGATGTAGGGACATTACTAAAGTACCTGCATCAGTGGATGGATTGCTGGATTTTCTATGATATGATTTTATCTTTCAGAGAGGTTATACAGGAGGGACACATAACTCAAGCTGGAAACCAATAGATCAGGAATGGCAGAGATAACAACAGAGAAGGAGATCCACCCACTCCCAAGAAGCGAAGGACCGAGCAAGACAAGACTCGGGTCAATTTGCTTGCTAGGCCTAGTAATACCAAGGGATATACAGGCAAAGGAAAGCAAATGAGCAGTGAGACTGTACAGTCCTCTTCTAAGCAAGTATCTAGTTCTAGCAATGAACTTTACCAAGGAAATGTGTGGATGGGAGAACTGGTGTGCCTAGAAACGGGCATGTTGCAATTTGGAGATTTTGAACAAGTACAAATCAACAGAATCAGTTGTATTACTATGGAGAATAATGCTAATTTAAGAATTGATGAATATGGTTCAAACTTGAAGCAAAGATAAATATGATTCTTTGTTGACTGTTGAAACAAAGAAAGCAATATCTGAAGCAAGCACACAATCTTTCTTTAACTTAGAGGATTACTTACCTGGTAAAGAGAAGAAGAAAGGGTGGAGACTATTGTGGAAGAAGAAGAAGGAGAAACAAATACAACTATATCAATCGGCCTTAGTTAAAGACGACCAAGAGCCTCCGGACTTGGGAATGTCTAGCCAGAAGAGGTTTTTGTGCAAGAAAAGGTTACAAATGCTGCCAAAGAATTGAAAAAGGATAAAATGATCACACAAAAAGTAGTGATGGAAGAAAAGAGATATGAGAATGTCACTCGACTAACACGGAGAATCTAGTTGAAGGGATCTCTTACGCTAAAACAGACAAAACAAAATTTGTGAAGTTATTGTTGATGGTTGGGACAAGCATGACCTCTCTATGGTGGGTGGCAAGGAAACAAGCCAAAGGGAGGAAGACAAAGGCTGGTATAAATGGCGGGACGTGAGACATAGTAAAAGAATCAAGGCTAGTGGAATTTCTCAAGTCAAGGTGAATGAGCAAGCTCAGAAGAAGGTGTCTAAGGAGCTTGGTGACAAAGGTACTAAAACTAACCCCCAGAATTCCTTTTTGCAATTTCTGTCTAATTCTCATGTGGTAAATTTGGCTTATAAAATGGGGATTGATAGTGAGTCCCTAGATTTTGTGAAAATTGATCTCCTTAAAGATCCGAAACTGCTAGAATGAAGTTAAATGCGCAAGTCCCCGAGGACAATGTTGATGAAGCTGATGGGGAGGATATTAATGCTGAGGGTCATAATGTAATTGAATGGGATTCTGATGATTCTGAAACCGAATCCTATATCGTAACCCCAATCCTGAAATCTGGTAGATCCGAAGAAGAAAAAAGGAGGAAAACTATGGCCCCCAAAAATGATATTGTTCAAAAATTTCCAATGTGATGAGGGAGATAATTCTATGGTTAGTCCCGGAATTAAGCTCAAAAAGAAGAAAACAAAAACTAAAGTATCCAAATGATAGGTATTATTTGGAATTGTAGGGGGTGGCCAAAAAAGGCTTGAGCACTTTTATAAAGGAGTTAATATGGGATCATAAGACTGACTTCATGGGTTTACAAGAGTCCATGAAACAGTCCTATTCTCGACAAGTTTTTCAAAAAAATTGATAGCAATAATGAGTTTAGTTGGTTTTGGACAAAGATCCAATGGAAAATCGGATGAATGTTGAGTGATATCAGGGAAAGATAGTTTTGATTTTGAAAATCATAAATGTGGGGAGTACATGATCATTGCAAATGTTTTTGATAAAAAGATGAAAAAACATTGGTCCCTAGGAAATGTGTATGGGCCTCTCATGATGAGATGAAAGACAGTTTCTTGGCTGAAATGTCTAGACTATGCTTTAAGGCAAAATATCCCCTTTTGTTGGGTTGTGATTTTAATATCCTAAGATTTAGCTCAGATCAGAATAAGATTTTCATGGAGAATAATTACTCTAATGTGTTCAATCTGATAATCAACTCCTATGAGTTGAGAGAGTTACCCCTTGCTGGTGGCAAGTATACCTGGTCCAACAACAGAACTAATCCTACTTTAGAAAAGCTGGATAGAATTTTATTTTCCAAAATGGAAAAGTGAGTTTCCTCTTTGTAATGTCAAAAAATACCCGTGTATATGTGAGATCATAGTCCTCTGATTGTGAGAACCGACATTGAGTAGAATCTAGGATCAAGACCCTTACGCTTTGAAACATCTTGGCTTAAGAATCCGAGTTTGAGGAAAAAGTCAAAGAAATTTGGAATAAAGAAGTTAAAGGCAAATTTGGAATTGATATTTGGTGTATCAAGATGGATAGAGTGAAAAAATTTCTGAAGGGATGGGGTCGAGCCTTAAAGGTCATACAAGAAAATATAGAAATATCTTGAAAAAGGAGCTTGATATCCTTGAGAATAAAGAAGAAGTAGAGGGACTGAATCGAAGATCTCGGCGAGAAAATCTTTTATAGCAAGTGAACTAATGAGGCTATTAGATGAAGAAGAACTCTAGCACAAAAGATCAAATAGCAATGGGTTGCTACAAGGAGATGTAATAATATTGCTTTCTTTCACGAGAGTTGCAAATGGCAAAAAAGAAAGAATACAATCTGTTCCTTTGCACACAATGATGATCAAGTGATTGAAGGAGATAAGGCACCGGTTGAACATGCTACTGAATTCTATAAAGACCTCTTTGGTCCTTCTCCTCAACAAGCGCACTTTAGCATTGATCCCGAGTGTTGGGAGGAATGTGAAAAGGTAACACAGCAGAGAGAATGAGGAGATGGAAAGAAAGTTTGAGGAGAGTGAAATTAAAGAAGTGGTCTTTTCAATGGAAAAGAATACATCTCCCTGGTCCGAGATCACTTTCCAATTGAATTTTATCAATGCTTTCTGATTTCATTAAAGGAGATCTAATTAATCTCTTTGATGATTTCCATAAGGGAGAATTGGATATTGGGAGATTCAACTATGGGGTTATCTCTCTCGCTCCCCAAAGGTGAAAGAAGCTAACAACATCAGACAATATAGGCCTATTTGCCTATTGAATGTGGTGTACAAGATCTTCACTAAGGCTCTAACTTTGAGAATGGAAAATGTGATGGAAAGAATAATCAATAGATGTCAATCAGGTTTTATCAAAAATAGAAATATCATGGATGGAATTCTGACTTTACATGAAATTCTACATGATACAAAAATAAAGAAAAAGGATGGATTAGTTCTTAAGCTCAATTTTGAGAAAGCTTATGATAAAATCAATTGGAGCTTCCTCTTTGCTCGCCTAAAGAATAGGGGTTTTGGTGATAAATGGTGCAAATGGATTCATGATGTCATGAGCACCGGTACCGTCGATGTAAAGGTTAATAACATGGTGGGACGATACTTTAAATCAAGAAGGGGTGTTAGACATGGTGATCCCCTCTCCCCTTCCTTTTCAATATTGTTTGCAGACTCTCTAGCCAAAATGATTATTGTGGCTCAAAAGAATAAGCTCATACAAGGTCTAGTTCCAAGTATACTGAAAATGGAATTGTAGTGCTACAATATGCAGATGACACAATTTTGTGCCTGCAGGATGATGTGGAGCAGGTGACACATCTCAAGTTATTACTGTACTTGTATGAGAACATGTCCGGATTGAAAATCAATTTTTCCAAAAGTGAAGTAATGATGGTTAACCATGATGATAGCAAGAATGTGTTCTATGCTGATATGTTCAATTGTTCCATTGGTAATTGGCCCATAAAATATTTAGGGGTCCCTGTTTCAGGATCCAGATTGCATGTGATCGATTGGTTACCCATTATTGAAGAATTCTCAAAAGATTAGAAGGATGGAAGGGTAGTGCTTTAAGTCTTGGAGGGAGATTAACCTTAATCAACTCTTGTTTGAACAATCTACCCACTTATGCAATGTCTATGTACTGGCTGTCAGTGACAGTCATAAACAAGATGGATACTGCTAGGAGAAGGTTCTTTTGGCAAGTAGGTAGTTTAAAAAGAAAATATCATCTTCTCGAATGGTCTATTCCCGACTAAAGTCAAAGAGAAAGGAGGTTTGGGGATCAAGGATATAAGAAGAATGAATATGAGTTTGCTATGTAAGTGGTGGTGGAAAGTGGAAAATGGCAGTGGCATTTGGAATGAGATTATCGATAAAAAAGTACATGAAAAGGGCATGGTTAATTTGCTTAAATACAGTCCCAATAATTCCACAATGCCGAATGACCTACTCAAAGTAAGACCTGTGTATCTAAAAGGAAGATCAATTGTAGTGGGCGATGGTAAAAACACTAGTTTTTGGAATGATAGATGGTGCGGTCAAGTTACTCTTGCTGAGAAGTTTCCTGAACTATATGAAATCAACAAAGAACAGAATTGTTCAGTGGCTGAAATATATAACAAGAACTGGAGGTTAACCTTTAGAAGGTGGCTGTATGAGGAAGCACAAATCCAGCTTAGAAGGTTGTATGACATAACGTTGTGCCATCTCCTCTGGAAATGACAAGGCAAAATGGGATCTTGAGAAATCTGGGAATTTCTCTGTTAAGTCAACTTACAAACTCCTTAGCTCTCATGAATATGGTAACAAATTTAAAGCTCTTTAGAAAGCTAAGATCCCTCTGAAGATCAAAATTTTTATGTGGCTCCTGTTACAAAATGTCATCTTGACAAAGGATAATTTGATAAAAAGAAGATGGAAGGGATCCCCTAAGTGCTACTTCTATAATGAACAGGAGAGTGTACAACATGTGTTCTTTGAGTGTGCATCTGCAAGATATATTTGGAGCTTAATTGCTTTCTCATTTGGTATAAATTGTAGACCTGCTTCTTTCGATCAATTCTGGCCTTGGGTCCAGATTATCTTGCCACAAGCTAAAAACATGCATATGTTTGGGCTTGCTGCAGTCTGTTGGGCCATATGGCGCATCAAAAACTCGATATGCTTTGAGAAGAAAAAAGTTCAATCTCCTACAGAGATTGTCTGTTTAATCTGTGTATTCATTACATATTGGATATGGATGCTGATGGAAGACCTCAAGGACCAGGTGATGGTGGGCGCAGAGGTGATCAAGAATGCAGCGCTCTCATTCCACTGAATCTGAACCTCTGTAATTTCGTTGCTTGCGTAATGAAATTCGGGTAACCGTTGTGGAAAAAAAAAAAATCTATGAAGAAAAAGAACAACTTGGAGGCGCGCCACGCGGAGTTAAATGTGCGAGCAGTAACGAGTGGGTCCAGAATTTTGGTACTACCTATCTCTCCTTCCGCACAACAAGTTGCTCTAGTAGCTTGGATATGCATGCCTGAATCGATCTAACAACTTGTTGTCGGCCACAACACATCGCATTGTATCCAACGTGTTTACACTTCGAAATATCTTAGATTGAGACATGGTAAATTGGTTTCACCTCTTGTGGACCAACCACAATTGCTGAAGTAGTCTGTTGAGTGTGCAGTGCACTCAGATCATCCAAGCTCTAACTTCGATCGAGCGCAGGAAGAACGTGTACACAAGCGAATTGATGCACAAAAACTTGTTGGATGTGGGAATCAAATCCTAGCCTATTGGGCTGGTAAACAAAATGTGGCAATTCGTCAGCGCGTCGGCATGTGTGCGAGGGCGGCAGCGAACGGCGTGAGGTTTCGCCACTCGGGCAAGTGGTCGACGGAGATCTGCCGCGCACCCACAAGGTGTGGATCGGTACCTTCGCGAACCCCAGGCAGACGGCGCTCGCCACGCCGCCGCCGTCTTGTCTCTTCGGCGAGCGCATGCCCAAGGCGCGCGCAAAGATCAACTTCTTCGCCGCGCTGCGCACGGATATCTCTGAGACCGCGCACCTGCAGCTCAGCGTTGCCGACATGAAGGTGATTTCCGAGAAGCACGCTCGAGAGATCGATGCCATTCTCATGCCGCTGGCGCTGGCGGACGAGGAAACCACAGCTGCATTATAGCTGATGGTCTGGAGCTGGCGCTCGGCAGTCCCGTCTCTAGCATTATAGAAGAGCAAAGTAGGGGCGAGGATGTCATCGTGCCTAGTTCCAGCCAATCGGTGGGGAGCACTCATGGCCAAAGGTTGAAGATGAGTGTGTGGTATGCGGTTGAACGGATAAGGGTCTACAGGTGAATGGATAGGGTGGAAAGGAAATAAAATAAAAAAGGATATAATAGACATTTTATACTTTTGCACAAAGAGGTGAAGTTTTTTTTTTTTTTTTTTTTTGTCAAACGGTCTAAAAAACAGCTTTAACTTCTAGAGTGAATCTAGTCCACAGATGGCCGAGGGAGGTGCGCCGCTTGTGGCCGGAGGGAGGTGCGGGCAGTGGCCGGGGAGGCAGGCACAGGCGGCCTTGACATGGAGGTGCGGGCGGCGCTAGAAAAAACTAGGCGACTAAGAGAGAAAGAAATAAATTGAACCGGTCATTTTCCACTAATCGCTGGCAGTGGTGGGTAATTTCTTCCAACTCCACCAAATCTAATTTCGTGGAGCACCTTGAGGTACTCCACCAAATCCACGGATTTGGGGCCTGCTCCAGCATTTTTTTGGAGCAGATCCTTGGTGGAGTTGCTGGAGTTGGAAGTGTTTGCCTAGAAAAATCCAGAGCGGAGCTGATTTTTTGGATCTGGAGCTGCGTGGAGCTGTACCAAACACGCCCTAAATTGAAGTTGTTTTAACTGGAGCCAGGACCCTACCATACCGGCCCTTAGTCATATGTATATGTGATTTCAGTAATACAATTACGCATTCATCCATGTATTCATTGCATTATCACATACCCGTGTTTATAATCTTTCATGCAGTGGCGGATCTAGAAAAATATTTAGCGTGGCTGGGCCAAAGAAAAATATTTGTTTGTCCTGGCCCACGAACACAGCCCAGCTAAGAAGTGCTTCTTCAACCTCCATCGGTGAAGACTCAAAGCCCCTACGTCATGTTGCCAATGGAAGAAAAAAAATCAAGGGGGGGCTCCCTCCCGCCCCAGTCCGCCCCCTCGCTTTCATGGTAATCACGACATAGGTTTTCATCCTTTTTTCTCTTTTGCATCCGCACCGCACCCCGGGAGAGATCAATCTCCGCCGGAGGCAACACTATCGTCATCCTTGCATCGCAGCCGGCATGTGTTGCGGCCATGACTAACTGGGAACCAGGTCTTGCCTGTGGCGACTTCACCATGTCGACGGCTGGTCTCCTCGCGACCCGGTGTGGCCCCGCGTCATCACGCGACGACGGCCCTCCCACACCGGGCGACAACCATGACCCTCGTGTCACTGGCTGCGGCTGGCCCCGCGCGGCACCGACAGTGCTCAAGCGGCCGCGCCCGCCCCCCGAGTCCGTGAGGTTTCGCATGATGGCCTCGTTGATCACAATCAAGATTGCGTCGCCACCACTCACGCCTCTACTTCGACATCGGCGTTGACTTCACCGGCTTCTACCCCATCTTCGCTATGCTACGTGGTGACATAGACAAGGCCCCGGGGAACGCCTGCCTGCGCCGCCCACCTCGCCGCCTCGTGCACAAGTCATTCTCCACCGTCTCGTCATCGCCTCCACCGATCGGGATGCCTTTGTCGACTCGCCCATCATCGTCTCGCCTTGAACACACTCAGTCTGATCAGCCGATGTGCGCAATCCACCGGGCACCCGTGACCTATGTGCTCGTACTGCGTGCCTCTTCCCCGAGTATGGAGGCCTGGCATTGCTTCGCCTCTTCGGGCAGCAGCAGCGCCACCTGTGGTCTCCTCAGTTGTGTCTACATCGCCGTACCATGTGCACCGACGACTGTGCCGCATCTTGTGTAAATAATGTAGGAAAGCATTCGCAGAGCTCTAACTTAGAATTTAGCAAAGCATGAATTGCTGAAGAGATGGGATGACAAGTGAATCTTTGTACTGGTGAAGCAAGTTTCCCCTTGAATCATCGCATGCTGGCAGATAACAGACTGAGGGTTCGCTGTCTGATGACTGAGCCACCAAAAGCTTTAGACACTTCCTTCCATTGACAGGATACAAGCAACATAAGCCTGAGACCATTGGTTCAACATCCAGGCCCTGATCATCACAAGAATAATGACCAATGCAAGTTACAAGTGTCACATACATATTTACAGGTTTCTTCTGGGTGAGAAGAACAATGGACATTGATGAGCATCCAAAATCATTGCAACGCAAGGGCAATAGTAGTAGAATAGTTAAAAGAATAAAAAGTTTGGATGCATAGCTGCGCTGGAATATTTTAGCGGATTGATTCTGTGACAGCTTAGTCTCCAGATGTGTGAGAGTCCGTGATAAGCCACTGTCACATCCGGCTCATTTTGGAATTTGGCCCATAGTGGCCCATGTGCATGCTATTGAGATGTTGTGAGGAGTTTAGTTCCAACTTGTTTGTTTAGGGTGGGTTAGACCAACATATAAGACATATAGAGTCCATCCCACATCCCTACGTTAATACTTTTATGCGAAGGGAGGACGAAATCATAATGGAATGGTAGGTAGGTGTGGTTTGCCATCATACGTCAATCGATCAACAAACTATGTGACAAGAGCCACTGTCGGTTTGACTCACATCGTGGCTCCTCGAGTAGCCACCTCTGGATCATGCTACCAGTCCAAAAATGCAAAGTTTTGAGGGAAGAACCAGCTAGGTGATGGCAACAGGACGACAGGCTTGATCTAGAGACCGGGTAGAGGCTAGAGGGCGACAGCAGGCTCGATCTGACCTTGCATAAGGTTTGCGTGCAATGTTAGTTCTATAAATGAGTTACTAGGAGTGTGAGTTTCAAAGGATCAAGCTAGCTAGATTTATCATTTGGTGATGGGCTGTATGCTATAGTTAGCTATATGTTCTGTAAGTATGTATGACCAGAAGCCAATGGTTTATATGTATTGACACCACACTCAAAACAATTTTTTCACCTCTTGTGCACCACTTAGGTTTGTGCACGAGCCACAATTGTTGTCGGCCTCTCGAAAGACGCCTACTGAGTGTGCAGAGCACTCGAGTCTTCTAAGCTCTAGCTTCGATCCACTTGGTTTGGTTAATTAGAAAAATAAGAAGTTGATCCGCATCGTTCGATGAAAACCACCTACAAGGGGGAAGCTTTTGCAAGCCACCCAAATCACCAGGGTCAACATAAAATTTAAGGTAATGCGCAACAGCAACTCGGTTTCACCTCTTCGTGTTGGTTTTCATGGGAAGTAAGGAGAAGGTGAAGTTTGTTGCTTGCTAGCAGTAGGGGAAGACTTGTCTGGCGTCGTGGCGTTGTGGATGGTGGAATCTCCTTCCCAAGGATTCTAGAAATCCAAGGATGGGCGAAGGGTGGACGAACCGGTGGTTGCGGAGCGACTCACGATGCGATTTGCACACAGCGTAGGCCCATGCAACGTTTGGCCGCGGCATCGAGGCAGAGGAAGCTGTCCTTTAGGATCTCATCTGGGGGGCCGGGTCCTCATGCACCATTGCGGAGCTCCTCGACATCATACTGTAGTCGACGCGGTTGGTGAGACCGAGAGAGTGATGGTCGCCACCAAGCTTCTAATGAATGTAAAACCTAGATTGTTCTCTATCAGACTGTTACCGCTAGAGCTGTTGTGGAGAAGCTTGATCCACTCGGTTTGGATAGGTAGAAAAAGAAAAACTCAATCCACGCCTTTCAATGAAACCCACGTACAAGGGCGATCCTATGTTAAACCACATGAATGCGGCAATAGTAGCTCGGTTTCTCCTCTTGTGTACCGCCCAAGTTTAAACATGTGCACGAGCCACAGTTGCTGCCAGTCTCTAGAATGTCGACATCAATTGAGTGTGCAGTGCACTTGAGTTGTTCGAGCTCTAGCTTTGCCTAAGCATGGGAAGAATGTGCACACAAGAAACGAATTAAAGCACAAAAAGTTGCTAGGGGTCGGATTCAAATCGTACCTCTTGGGTTGGGAGACAAATGAGGGCATCTAGTAGGGAGCCTTCTTGGTTATTGGCATCATGAAACTAAAGGCTTTTGTGGAGGAGAATGCAATAAGGGCTTCACAACTCTATTGATGCAAGAATATTTCCTGTGCTTTCTCTAGTCGTATGTCCGTATCAACATGCTGCTGATATCTTGGAGTAGTCAATTACGTTTATGGAATCAAAACAACAACATTCTCTTTCTTTAGAAGCAATACCTGCATTAATTGCTACTATATTTCCTTTGAAATCTCAGCTTGGGCAAGAAATCACCCTGGGGTGGAATCTTATTCAGGAAATCTTGAAAAAAAAAACAACCACTGTTTGTTCTTAACCACAGTAGCAAATACAACCACTGTTGGTGTTTCTAGCGCACACACATGCTCCCAAATGACAGAGAAGGAAATAAGTGATGATGTTGATTGTTCTCAAGGCAAGTCACCAACATCAACCATAAAAAGGAACACTGGTCTTAAACCAAAACAGGTGCTTGGGAGATCTGTTTGACGAAAAGAAGCAGTATTATCTTGAGTGTTGACGCTGATAATAAACCAACAGAGAATAGAAATTATTGAAGCAAATACTACTATGATTGAGGAAATTTGGATCAGCTGCCTGTGGCCCAAGGACTTGAAATTGTTGGAAATAATCCTATGTGTCTAGGTGCAAACATGGTAGCACAAGCGAAAGGTGTTGATAGAGTAGATGTGGCAACACCATTGGATTATGAAGACAAGGAGAACACACAAAGGTGAAACGTGTCACGTGGACATGGCGTATGAGGGTGATGATAATATAAGTAGGATGTGGAAGGGCCTCTAGCCTAGTGGTTAGAGCACCTTAGTCACTACAACACGTCATTGAATTAAAGGCAATTCTTAAAGGCATTTTTTTAAAATTGCCTCAAATTCCTTTTACTTAAAGGCATTTTTATGAAAAAGCCTTTAAAACTATTTTTTTGAGGCATTTTTAGAAAAATGCCTTAATTAACTTTAGAATTGGAGGCATTTTTTAAAAAACACCTTAATTAGCTTTAGAATTGGAGGCGTTTTCTTAAAAGTGCCTTCTATAGTCAGGTTGACCATGCCCAATTGATTATTTGGGCACTTGGGCCAGGCAGGCTGTATTCACGCACGGGATTGAGTTGAGGCAAGGCAAGCACCTTGACACCGCACCACTTGGGCCTACTCACGAACGAATCGGCAGTAACCTGTACACCGCACAACTAATTCATGAAGCCCCCCAAATCCGTGAGACAGAGGCGGCGGCATGAGGCGATTCGAATCGCGGCGGCCTGAGTCGCGGCGGCCGTCGAGGATTCCACTCGGAGGAATCCTGATGTGGTGGTGCAAAATCACACTTCATGTTGTTGTCGATGGGTGGACCAAAGTCACGCCTGAGGTAACGCATGAAGACGTCCCACATCTCTAATGACCTCCTTTTGGCAAAGCGACTGAACAGAGCTGAGTTGCACCTGTCAGATAGAAAGCGGCATACCGAACGTGGAACACGGAGTCGAGCTCCTCCTGTGAAAAGAGCATCTACATCTTGCAGAGATCCGGGTCGGTGGTTCCATCATAGGTCAGTGACTCCAGGCGTGAGGGTGAAGCCAGAAGCAATGAACCCTGGTGCACTGTTTAAGTAACGTAGACAAGTTTATTAAAACACATGGTGGAATTAAGTCCGTTGAATGGCAACAATTTTTTTTACCCTGGTGCCCGTGCACCAGGGAAGTTGAACGTGGCTTCGCCATTCGTACTGCATACTGTGGGGGATGTAGAGTCACCGTTGGTGTACGAAGAGTAGGAGGATTGGTGTTCTGTAGCAGCCAGGGGTGGCGGCGTTGGTGAAGCATGGGCTGGTGCAGTGTTGCCATTTGGATTTGCAACTTGCTTGGTGTCGAGATCAACCGAAAGGTGGCCCTCGAACGCATCGCTATCTTCCTCCTTGGTTGTGTTCTGGATGGCGAGGCTGGATTCGCTCGCCGATGGCGTCGTCGGGGTCGAGGCCGCCCCCCACGGTGGCGCTTTGGGGATGCCCCCGGCCAGTGGAAAGCTGCGGCCATGGCCGGGCTGTCTTTGGGTGTCTTTGTCGCGCGTGAGTGACGGAGACTGATCGTGGTGTTGAAGTGGACATTCTCCATGCATCGGAGACAGACCTCGATCTCGTTGAAGCGGCGGTCAATCTTCCGAAGGTGTCCTTGAGAAGACGCTTGAGGGCCATGAAGAAGTCGTACATCTCAGAATCCATCCGTGGTGGGGAATCGTCCCGGTTTCCGGATACCACATGTCACAGCCGCCTTGGGGAGGCGGCGATGACGGTGCCGGCAGCAGCCTCTTGGCGCCGCGGCGCTGGGAGGAGCAGGGGCGACGGTGTGTGTGTGGGAAGGGCGGAGGCGGCGGCGGTGGAGCAAGAGTTGGGTTGGGAGAATTTTTTTTATTTGCTTGTCTCTAAGAGATTACATCCTCCGTGTTTATATAGCCCTCTTATTAAACCTCAGAACTCAAGCAATCTGTAATGGTTTCCTTATATTCCGAATATCTTTTTATAAGCAAACTCTTATTCTTTTTTTCTAGTCGGAGATTGGAATATCTCATTCACACAAAAATCTAATCCTAATCGAAGATGATAATGAGGAGGAGGATGACGGTGGCAGGTCCGAGACTCCGGTGCACATCCTACAAACGTGGCCATATTGAAATCTGATAGCCAAACATGTACCTCCACGTTCACGCAAGTTTCTTCTTTCTATACACGAGGTGGTTGGCCTTTTGCCATATACAATCATGAGTCCAAGACTCTATGATAAGACGGAAATATAATCCAATGCCGACTAAGCATGGTCCGAGTCTCCCGTGCACATCCTACAAACGTAGCAATTCGCCTCAGATGGCGCGTGTAGCACACTTGGACATATCTTTTCTTGCTTGCCTTGTTTTTTATCAAAACACAACACGTATGTATACACGTAACAAATAAAAACAGGAGGCAAATTGGAACTCCAGAATGCATAGGTGACGCAAGTTGCCAGATTGACCCCTATTCCTTTCTTCAATATTGAGCTGCTTCAAGGTTAAGCCTATTCCTAAATATATAACTCCAGCTGATTCTTGTATGCATATAGGTTAATTAAACTAATATGTCTTTTCTACTACGTTGCCGTATCCATCAATCAACGTAGTGCTGCTCTGTTGTCAAAACAAAAAAAAAAAGTGCTGCTGTCGGCCTCTTCTTTCTTCTTAACTGCGTACAAGTGTACGATCGACCAGCACAGATCATGCTTCCTTTCCCTTCATCTATGGATTCCAACACTAGCCATATATCAACTGAATAGGAATAGATGTGACCAAATATGTTAATTAGCCGTATGTGCAAATAGCTGAACATGCATATTTCCATTCCTTTAATCTTGTCTTCACACTACTACAGATTTGTTCATCACTGCTGCCGACATCACTGTCGGAATCCAGTCCACCGGTAGTGATGACCAGTTCAGGCGCGGGAAAATTAGAAAATTCATGGACCCGACCAACACCAGCAGTGAAGAACTACAAGGAATGGTGCTTTACATGACGACCAGTTTGGTCATAAACAAATCGAAAATACGTCATGGTTACCTTGCCATGACGATCAACAAATCCGTCATGTATCTCACGTCATAAATTTGCTAGATCGATAGGAACCGTCACCGATTGACATTTGAGTTTGTCATGGATTAGTTGTCCATCTGTTATACCCCATCCATATCCAAGCCCATATCCAAATCATTGTGATGAAAAAGAACATCACAAATTTTAGCCAAATCATCATAGCATTAGTGATACAATCAACAATAATCTTGTCACATATTAAGACACTCATGAAACACGTAAGCTCAAAATTGAGAAATCATAGCTCAACATTTTCATTGAGACCATCAATATTTGTACTCGTACAATTTTCCATAATACAATAACCAGCCTACACTCAAGTACCTACAAAACCTATGTTAATTGTACAACACAACTTATATGATTTGCTCGCACAACAAAATCTTTTGTCACTAACAAAAATAGCCGCCCTGAGCACCTTGATCCTCTTGCCGCAATTCAGAGATAGCCACATCAAACGCCTATAAAGAATACTTGATCAGTAATGAAACTAACATGTGCAAAGGAATATGACAAGTTAGTCTAGTTAAATCTGAACTCGTTATAAGACAATTTCACTACTAAAGAATGGGAAAGAAATATTTCACCTACTGTACTAAATCTCATAGACTGAGATAAATCAGTTATGAACAAACATGTGACAAGTTCAGACTCGATCTACTAATAGGGCTACAGACTAAAATGAGAACTATTGTAAAAAAATTATGCCATCCAACGACTTGCTAACTGAACTTGATGAACACTAGCATCGCGCCCGTGCGTTGCTACTGGGATAACTAAATTTTACATAAAAACACATGGATCACATGATAAAATAACAATACTACGAAATTAAACAATGATATTAAAATGATATTTAATCCAAACACACAAGTTTTATATAAAGACACACGGATCATAGGTGCACATGTGCGCATGATAATCTTTGAAAAGCACTACTACGAGGATTGATTTTGCGTGGTGTTCGATTCATTTTCCGTGGCGGGCATTTGAGAACCGCGATGGAAAATACCCTAATTAACCATGGCGGTTGTTTTTCATTAACCGTGATGGTTTTAATAACCGTCATGGTAAATTGATTAACCGCGGGCGGTTTTTATAAAAACCGTCATGGTAAATGAAGCCCAAAAGAGCCGAACAGGCCCGGATCCAATCCGAAAAACCCAATTTCAGTCTCTCATATATATAAGGAGAGCTAGGGTTTCGATTTCACACTTGCTCATTTTCCCCCCGCCGACACTTCCCATCCACCGACGCCCGTGCTCCCTTCCCCTCCCTTCCGCGCCCCGGCCGAGACTCCCCCTCCTCCCTCTCCATGGCGGCGGCCTCCTTACCTTCTCCTCACTGAAGCCGGGCGCGCACGCCTTCCCGAACGGCGGGCTGCCGACATCCATCGGCCGTCGCGGGATCCATCTGGCGCGGGCTCCGGCGGCGACGGGATCCGGCTAGCTAGCGAGGTCGGCTGGCCTCCCTCGGGAGGGCGGCGATATCCAACAAAGGCCGTTCCGGATGGCGTGGGGCGACGCAGCCGGCGCCATGGCGGCGGCGGCGGTGCGCTCGACCTCCTACTCGCGGATCTCGCGGCGAACGACCTCCTCGAACTCCTCCGCTGGACCGGGCGAAGCGGCGGATCACGATGGCGGGGGCAGCGGGGGCCGCCCGGGCGGCGAGGAGGACCCGACGACGACGATGGCGCCGGCGCCGCCGCCAGCCCAGAATGCAGGCCCGTTTAGGAACCGCCACGGAAAATCGACGATTTTCACGACCTCGCTTCATGGCGGTCATGAAAACCGCCACGGAAAATAAATTTTGACCGCCACCGTTAATCAAATAGGTAGTAGTGAAGGATCAACGTTTGTCAAAAAAAAAAAAAAAGTTAGCTGGGTAATATATGTACACGTATGATAGCCAATTATAGTTGGGTGCTTTCGGTTTTGCATGGTACGGAGAAAATAGAAGGGGTTAGCCGTCCCACCATGAAAAACAATATGCACCTACACAAGGTTGACATAGACCTATTTTTTTTTAAGAATAATCTGCATATAAATTCAAAATTAAATAATACATTAACTAATATTTATCAAAAACTTGCTATCTGTATAAACAATTGAAGAAAGGAAGAAATAGTCTTCGGTTAAAAAGATTACCAGGTCACCTCACAACAGGAGGTGGAAGACGGATGTTGGGCCAGTGTCATTGCCATAGCAATCATCGTCCAAGTGGCCTTGTGGCATCACAACGGCGTGTCTAGCATCGTCGCTAGAGCCGGCAGCGTACGTTCTGTCTGGGGGGCTGTAGCCGAGGACGACGGCTTAGGTCACATGGATGGGGTGACGGCACGACCGACGGCATCAAGGCGGCGGCGCGGCGAGGTGTAGAGGGATGAGAAAAACACACGGGGAGGGCTGAATGAATGGGTTTTCGGTCAAGTCTCTCTGTTTTTTGATTGCGTATTTATTTGGCAATTGATTAGTTGACTTCCTTTGTTGTCTATGATTTTCTTGTATGCGTGCATGCCAGAATGGTAGGGAGAGTAATCCGTCTCCTTGATTTGCGTTCTTTATTTGGCAATTGATTAATTGACTTCCTTTATTGTCCGCGATTTCCTTGCATGCATGGAGAAGGTGGGGATCGCAGGAGGGGCAGGCAAAGTGACTCCAAACCAATGTCGCACCGAAAAGTGTCCACGTTTTGTTCTTTTAAAGTTGTAGAGATACAGAAAAAGCACTCAAGTGCATATACAGAAAATTGGCAAGTAGTAACAGAACTACAAACACCTTGGATCTACAGATAGCTATAGCTTAAATGAGGGTTCCAGTGCTCAGTTTTAAGATGAGAACAATGTTGTCGCTGCTCACCTGAAACTGAACACAAGATGAAGATAAAGCATGTCGTTCTGTCAGTCCTCACCATCACTCCTGCAACACAGCTAGAGATGAAAGAAGTGTGTGTTAAGGCTGGAACATTGTCGTTCTGTCAGTTCTCACCATCATTGATTTATGCAACTCAAATAAATGATTCCTCTGCACCGAAATCACAGAAGTACAGGACTACGCCGGAGCTCGTCGTACCCATACCTGTGCCGGATCTGAACGGAGAGGAAGGAAGGGAAGAAGGGAGCCGCCGGATCTGCCCACCCGCGCGCTCATAGCCACACGCCGCTGTGGGAGAGGGAGGGATCTCGCCGCCGGCCCCTGAGGTGGCTGCCGCAGATCTGGATGCCGGGATGAGAAGGGGGCCGCTGGAGAGACGAGAAGGAGCGCCAAGGGGCGACGACCAGAGGGAGTGCGCCAGAGGCGGAGGCGGCGGTGTGTTGGTGAGGAGCAGGAAGGGGCGGCGGCATGTGGGAGAGGAGCAGGGGGAGGGCGGCGTTGCGACTTGCGAGGGAGACCGATAAAGAGAGGACGGGGAGGGAGCCGGGCATGAGTGCGAGGACTCGTGGGGAGCGAGCCGGTCGTGGGGAAAAGGATCGGGCCCATGTGCTCGTCCTCTCTCAGTTTTTAATTTCTTTTTTATTTTCTTTTCTTTTTTTGGTATATCTTATTATCTTACATGATATAAGTCGTCTACAGGAGAGACGTGGTGTCTTTCAAAAAGTTTCAAAAATTCTTATTAATCTCATTGATGCACCAATGATTAAGGTTTATGACTAACACCTAAGGTGTTATCTAAATTGACATTATTTAATCATTCATCATAGTTTTTATTAAAAAACATTTGCTTGGTAAGGGATAACATGGGATCTTGCATCTTTTACATGGGAATATGATTATGACGTCCAACAATGATGAAAACTAAACTAGCCATCGCAATTGCATCACCATTGCAATGAACCGTCACAAATGGTATAATTCCGTGATGATTTCAAGAACGTCACAAAAAAGTCATGTAAAACACCATGATCTCGATAGACACAATCATCGCCGGATTTGAATAAAAACCGATAGCAATTTCAAGACGAAGTAACAATAAAACAAATGATAGAAAAAGAAGATTAACCCATGTACAATTAATCATGAAATTCATGACTCTATGATAAGACGAAATATAATCCAATGCCGACTATCACTACGGGAAACAGGATCTTCGCCGACGGGACTGCGTTTCGCCGACCACCGAAAAGCTCACCGTCGGGCGACGATTTCTTCGCCGACCGCCGTTTGGCAAAGAGGCACGGCCGGCGAAGAAGTCTTCGCCGACCGCCAAGTGCTTCGGCAAAGATCAACGCTTGGCAAAGCACCCTCTTTGCCGACCGCCAACGGTCGGCGAAGAAAACCCGTCGGCATTTCTTACACCAACGTAACGGTTAACGGTCACGCACACTTCGCCAACTCGTAACCGTCCGATCGTCGGCAAAGATCAACATCTTCGCCGACCGCCCACCGTCCGTTTCTCGGCGAAGTGTATTTTTTTAAATTATAAAAACAATGCCCGTTGCCACGTGTCGTGGGAAAAAATACGAAGCGTCGGCGCCCCGCCGAAAACCGGATATGGGCGGTTGGCAAAGGTGGTCTTTGCCGAAACCTTTACCCCATCGGTCTTCGGCAAAGATTGCCTTTGCCGAGCACCTTTTCCAACTCTCTCGGCGAAGTATAAATTTTTTTTGAATTTGCCATCACAACTTTTTCTCACGCCTTAGCTACAATACATGGAGTTCATTGTTCAAGTTTGGAATTTTTTTTAAAACTTTTTACTATATTTTATGAGTTTTCATGTTATATTTGAATTTCTTTCGAAAACTAAAATTTGAACCGCAAGTGATTCGAATAATGGATCTAAATGATTCAAAAAATGATAAACATGCTTGTGAGTCTATATTGAGTCCTCATCAATGGCCGGACACCAAAATTCGAATATCTTGTGTGCGAAACACGTCGACTCACTTATATGGTCGATTGTTTTAAAATTCTATAAAATACAAATGGAGTTGAAAAATCATGAAACTTGACGAGTTGTCCTTATATCACATATGTACACTATGAAAAAAGTTTGAGTCGATTTCGTGGATGTTTGCATCTCGGGTGGCGCTACCAAGACATCTCCAAAGATGTGATAACTTGAAACTCAAGTTGAGATGTCTAGGTTTTGGCCGATCCGGGATGCAAACTTGCATGAAACCTTTTGAAATTTTTTTCCACAGTTTAAACATGCAATATAACGATGACTCGTCAAATTTCATGAATTTCCAACTTCATTTTCTTTTTTAGAATTTTAAAATGATTCACGCCAAGACGGAATCGAAATGTCTCGCGCACAAGATCTTTGGATTTTCTCACGTGTCCATAGATGAGGGCTCAAAATATACTAACAAACAAGAATATCATTTTTCCAATCACATAATTCCATTTTTCTAAGGACCTGCAGTTCAAATTTTAGTTGTGAAAAAATATTCAAGTAAAAGAAGGAAAGTATTAAAAATAGTAAAATGTGCGGAAAATGTCCCATTTTTTTGTCACGTACTTGTAAACACTCTATTTAAGCTACGAGAAAAAATTTGAAGTGAAAAATCCAAAAAAAAAAAAAAAAAAAACTTTTTGCCGAGAGCGCAAAGTTGCCCCTACGAAGTCTTCTTCGCCGACCTCCGGGCCCTTTTGGGCGGTCGGCAAAAAGCCTTGGTCCCGCGAGCCCCCCCTGTCGTCTTTTTTAAAAATGGAAAACTTTGCCGACCGGCGGATCCGAGGGGCGGTCGGCAAAGCCGCAGCGTTCCGCGAGCACCCGCCTTGTCGCTTTTTTTTTGAAAAAAAATAAAATTTGCCGACCGCCGCCGGGGCGGTCGGCGAAAACCCTATCCGGTCGATTTAAAAAAGACCATTTAAAAAAAATTCAACTTTGCCGACCACGGATCGGGGCGGTCGGCAAAGACCCTCCTCCCACTCTATCCAACTCGGCTCCCTCGGCTCACACCCACCCACACACCACACACACTCACCCACACACATCAAACGCACGCGACGCGACGCAACACCGCCGCCGCCGCCCGCCATCGCCGCCGCGCGCCGCGCCACACGCCGCGGTCGCGCGTCCCTCGCCGTCCCGCCCCACCTGTCCCCCGCCGGCCCGTCTCGCCCGCCCGACACCGCCCGTCCCTCCCGGCCGCGCCGGCCATGATCCGCCGGCCAGACGCCCGTCCCAGCCGGCCACGACCAGCCCCGACCGGCCGGCCGCCTCGACCCGCGCCCGGCCCCCGTCCCGCACGCCGCGACGCCGCCGGCACCCGACGCCCGGCCGCGCCGCCATACGCTGCCGAGGCCGCCGCCGGCCGCCCCGTCCCCCGTCGGCCCCGTGAGGAGAAGTGGAAGGGGAGGGGAAGAGGAGAGGAGAAGGGGCCGGCCCTCCCACCGCTTAGGGAAGAAGAGGGAGGAGGAGGAGAAGGAGGAGGAGGAGGAGGGAAGAGGGAAGAGGGAAGAGGAGGAGGAGGAGGAGGAGGAGGAGGAGTGAAGAGGAGGAAGAGGAGGAGGGGAAGAGGAGGAAGAGGAGAAGGAGGAGGAGGAGTTGAAGGTCGACGCCGCCCTCGTGCCGCCCGTTCGTGTCCGTGCTCGTGGTCCGTCGTCGTGCCGCCCGTTCGTCCACCGCCCTAGCTAGGTGAGCATTCGTGCCGCCACGACCGCCGTTGTATATGAATGTGTGCCGACAATGAAGAATTGAGTTCGATGTGTATGCATATGTGTTGGTCGGCCATCGTGGCCGTTGTTTTCTTGCGGTGGTATTGAAAACCTCGGCGTGTAGGGAGGTTACTCGAAATTTCTAATTGAACCTGTCTTTTTACGGGTGACAGGCCGGGTTGTGCCCGGAGTACGTGACTTCACCGCCACGCTGGTCCGCCTCGCACCGCTAGGTATAACCCTCTTTACATATGATGGTCGTAGATCGCGTAACCCTAGTTAGGCGTCTCCCCGTCCCGAAAGAGATACGGTTGGAGGTATGGATTTCTTTGCATATCTACGACCGTGACCGCATTCGGATTGTCCACGTTTTTTGGACAGCCCACGGATACATAGATGGGTCGGTTTCCATGTTCCGCTCGGTCCGGGCGACAGAGTTTCGGCATCACCTCCCCACCGTTCTCGGGATACACACTCTCCCTTCCGGGGCGTGTATCGGGAGAACAGAGGTGCTGCCGGAATTCTGTCTCGGTCGGATCGAGCATGGAAATCGACCCATCTACGCATCCACGGGTGGGATTAGGACCTATCCCCGCCTATTAGAGAGTAGGAACACCATGTAGATCGAACTCATGGTTGGAATTCGTGGTTGCTAAAGGATGGACGACCGCCCGATGGATGTACGACGGTCGAAGAAGTAAGCGTGATTTTGACGAAGAATGGATGGACAAGACCAATGAGTTCTTGGAAATGGTATGGGGCAACGCCGTGCTCGTGGTCATTTGCTAGTTTGGTGTCCCCCGCAGCAAATGTGACAACACGAGAAGAGTCACCGAAAGGATATGCAACGTCATCTTCTAGATGTTGGATTCACCAAGAACTATACCGTGTGGGTATACCATGGTGAAGCACAACGTATGAGAGAGGAGGTGGTGAGAGCACGCCTCGAGGATTGTGATGGTGATGCCGGGTTGTAGATATGTTAGATGATGTCCACCAAGGAATTTTCAACGAAAGCACGTGATAAGGAGGCGATGGAGAAGGAGGCAAAGAATTTCTATGAAATGTTGGACTCGGCGGCGAAACCCCTTCATGAGAACACAAACGGTTTCAAGAACCGGATGGCATTTGTCGCTATTAGGGCTGAAGTCCGAATTGAACATCAGTCGAAAGCAAGCTTCGATAGGGTGTTGTCCATTGTTGGCACCACAGCTTCCAAAGGGCCACAACCTACCATCGAGCATGTATGACTCCCCGAAACTCTTTACGGCACTTAAGATGCCGTATGAGCGCATACATGCTTGCGAGAATGGGTGTGTCCTATTTAGGAAAGAGCACGCCGATGCAAAGCACTCGCCCAAGTGCAAAAAGCCTCTAGGTACGAAGAGGTCCCAACTGAGATGGTCGGATGAAGCGCAGTAACGCCGCCAAAAAATACTACGGTACCTACCGCTTGTACCGAGGATTCAACGACAATACATGACCGAGGAATCCGCTAAACAGATGACGTGGCACAAAAATGGCAAGCGATACACTCCGCACAAGATGATACATCCATCGATGGTGAAGCATGGCAATACTTTGATGGAAAACATCCCGAGAAAGCAATGGAGGCGCCAGAATGTGCGTGTCGCCCGGCCGCCAAATGCATGAACTTGTGAGACTCCCCCGCGACTTGTCCGGATCATTTGTGGACTTGTTTCTCTTGTGAACTTGATGTTGGACTTGTGGACATGATGTTGGACTTGTGAGACTCGATGTAGACTTGTGCAACTTGTTTTATGTGATATATCGTTGTGTTTCATGTGCCGGATGTGTGCAATGCGATATATATATGTTCTGTGATTGAATGAATGAGATATATATTATACATGTGTTTGTTTGTCAAGGGGGAAAGCGAAAACAAAAAAATAACATTTTTTTTTCGGGCTTCGCCGAAGCGTAGTGCTCGGCGCGAAGAGGCTTCACCGACCGCCTGCGCGCAATTGCGGCCGGCAAAGCCGGGAAAAATGGCGGCCGCGGCCACATTCCCAACCGCCGACCGTTATCGCCAAGACGGTCGGCGAAGGTAACTCCTTCGCCGAGCATCAAGATTGTAGGCGGTCGGGCGAAGATTTTTTTTTAAAAAAATCAGATTTGCCGAGCACCTCTATGGACGGTCGTCGGGCGACGATTTTTTTTAAAAATAAAAATAAACCTTTGCCGACCGCCCCCTAGGCGCACGGTCGGCAAAAAAAAAAAATCTTAACGCCGACCGCCCCGAGGAGGCGGTCGGCAAAGATGGCGTAACGGACGCCGACTTCGGTGCTCCGTTAACGGCTACTTTTCTTCGCCGACCGTCGTTTTTGGTAGTCGGCGAAGGCTACGCCGAGAGGTGGTATTTTGGGTGGTCGGCAAATCTCTTATGCCGACCAAAAATTCCCGACAGGTCTTCGCCGAGCAAACGGTCGGCGAAGCCTTCGCCGACGAAGCTGGCCTTCGCCGACCGCTGCGACGCCGGCGAAGGACTAGTTTCCTGTAGTGTATGCATGGTCAGAGTCTCCCGTGCACATCCTATACAAACGTAGCAATTCGCCTCAGATGGCGCGTGTAGCACACTTGGGCATATCTTTTCTCGCTTGCCTTGTTTTTTTTTTTACCAAAATACAACACGTATACACGTAACAAATAAAACAGGAGGCAAATTGGAACTCCAGAATGCATAGGTGACGCTAGTTGCCAGATTGACCCCAATTCGTTTCTTCAATATTGAGATGCTTCAAGGTTAAGCCGATTCCTAAATATATAACTCCAGCCGATTCTTGTTTGCATATCGGCTAATTTAATTAAAATATCTTTGTCTACCTGCCGTATCCATCAATCAACGTGTATTGCTGGTCGATCTGTTGTCAAAAAAAAAAAAAAAAAAAAAAAAAAAAAAAAAAACGCAGTGCTGTTTTCGGCCTCTTCCTTCGATCGACCAGCACAGATCAAGCTTCCTTTACCCATCATTAGCCATATATCAACTGAATAGGAATAGATGTGAGCAGATATGTTAATTTGATTTATGTGCAAATAGCTGGACAATATTATCCTTTCCCTTAATCCCATCTTCCCGTCTTCACACATGCATAACCCATGGCGTGTAAGTGATCTTGCTCTTGGGAGCATAACTGATCTCTCAACAATTGTCAACAACACCACGGGGAAATCGGGCTTTGCCGAGGGTACAGCGTTTTGCCGAGGGCCGAAAATTGGGCGCTCGGCAAAGCCAGCGTTAAGCCAACGGCCACCCTCGCCAAAGCTACATCCTCTACAAAGAATGTTTGGCCGAGAGCTCAACCCTCGGCAAAGGTGATGCACTTTGTTGGTGATGTACTTTTTGCTACATATGTGATGCACATTTGATGCACTTTGTTGGTGATGTGGTCATGCACTTTTGCTACATATGTGATATATATGTGTTCTTGATGTGTCATATGTGCCGGTCGTCCAAATATTGAAGGACCAAACGACGACCCGAGGGGGGTGAATGGGAGCCTCGACAAAATTCTTTTCGAATTTGCGACCTTGTAGCTCTCACAACCCCTCTTATCAAATCAACCAACTCACGGAAGAATCACGACCTTGTTTGCAAGGTGGATGACCTTGGGATTGGCCTAGAGTCACAGCGGATCAACCGGAAACACCACAAAACAATTGCACGAACAAACGAGAGAAAAACAGCAGCACTTCAGCAAATACCAGGCGTGTCCGGGTTGAATACGGACGTGTATGCGGGTTGAGAGCCGAAAAATATTTCAGTTCATACCAGACGCGTTCGGGTTCAATACCAGACACGTCCCGGTTGAAAACAGCACAACTTCACCTCTCGGGGAAAAATCAAAAACCACACCAAAAGACCTCCTAAAAAATCATGAAAATTTAACCCTAGCCTTTTAGCACCGTGGACAACCTCTACACAAAATTTTAGCCCCAAACTCGAAGTTTAGGAATACCAGACCTGTCCGGGTTGCATACCAGACGCATCCGGTATTGTCGGGCTGAAAAACTGCTCGAACTCAAAAACGCCCCAAGTCAAAATCCGATCGGAACTTCCTCTATGCTTGATCTTTGGTCACGATTTTTAAGCCATAGAGTCACGGCATGTAGGTGACAAGATTCCCCTAAGAAATTTCAAGTTTGATGGAGCGAATCGAGGGAATTTCGGATCTTATGAAGAACACACAAAAATCGACTTCGATCCAAAACTTGCCCGATCTGCGTGCTCGTGAGGAATTAGTGGATTCCCTTTGGTGGAAATGATCCTCTCACATCCTAGCATGAATCAAGGCAAGAAAACGAGGCCAAACGGTGCCGAATCGAAGAAATCGCGAAGCAAAGAGAGAGGGGGAGAGGGAGCTCGGGATGAACAAAAATCACAGCTCAAGAACAAACAAGAACACCGATCCAACACATCCAAAACGCCACCATGTGACAGGCTACTTAGGGCTAGCCCTTGCCCAGCAAAAATCAACACAAGATCGGTGGACCTCTCACATCGAGTCTCAAACCCTAGCTAGAAAATGTGAAAAATGAGAGGCAAAGAGGATGGAGGGGATGCCCCTCGCTATATAGTCTGAAATCCTCTTTCCCAAACTACCCCTAGATACATATGAGCCAAACAACTAACCCTAAGGCTAATTTAGTCCGACTCGGGATAATTTGATCCGACGGCCACCGCGCCTCCTCATCGGTAGCCTTGCATCCACGCAACCTCCCCGATGCCGCCACGTGCCGCCCTTCCGCCCCCACCGGAACCTCTCGGGTTTTGAGGCCCAAACCCGCGAAACCCGCGCCCGTGGTTTTGAGGCCCAAACCACGAAACCCGCGCCCGTGGTTTTGAGGCCCAAACCACGAAACCCGCTGCCGATGGTTTTGAGGGCAAACCACCAAACCTCCTCGACACGTGTCATCGTCGTCTTGACCGCCCGAAGTCGCCAAGTCATCCGAGCTCCCCGCTCGCCTCGCGCTCGCCGTCTTGACCCGATCGACACGGTCCCGCCACGCCCTCTTGCATCCGTCGATGTCCCGGATGTCGACCACCATGGCTAGCCGCCCGGCCGCCCGTCCCCTCGGTCCAAGCCTCACGTCCCGTCCTTCACCTCCGCGGTCCGGTCGGCCCGGCACGTCCTCCTTGGCCCCTTCACCTCACCATCGGCTACCATCTCCGAGCTCCACACCCGCACAACACGAACCAAGAGATACGTCTTCGACACACTCCACGTGTGCCCGTGAACATAGCCAAGCATAAAAGATAAACGAAAATAGAAGTAAAATGTTGATCGTTGACAATCACTTTCGATCACAAAACTAAACACATGTGACCTAAATCAACCATGTGTTCGCAAATATGTGTTCTCGTGATTGAATGGATGCGATACATGTGATATTTGTGTCTCGCTTTGTAAAGGTGGTAAGCAAAAAATGGCCATTTTTCTGGTCCTTTCTTGAGAGAGCAAAGGGCCTCGATGCTTGGATGTTGATGTTTATTAAGTGCTAAAAGAATAAAAAGGATTCCGCAAGTGCACGAGCACCATTGTAGCTTTTAAAGAGTATTTAGAGTATCGTATCCACAAGGAAGTTATGGTTAAAGAATTCTAATAACTCACAATCATATATCTACTAACTTAAATGCACCAACTAGACTAAAGTGAGGAAGTAAATAATAAATTATGATTAAATAAGTCTTTGAATAATAATACTTAAAAGTAATCTATGAATAATAACATGCCTAAAAGAATAATATTATAAATGAGTATATAAGGTTTTTAAATACTTCTCTATTACATTGGTTCTAAGAACACTAAAGTATGGATAGATATAGCAATCACACTAAAGCAATTTGGAGCAGCAGTACCTTTCCAACTCTCGAGAAAGACTAGAAAGGGTTAGTTGGGGGAACGCTGCCGAAAGCTCTACAAACATCAACCCTAACGTGGTGGATTACAAAGGCATGACAAAGCCAAGCACCCCCGGGGCTACCACAACTAATAACTGGAGGAACTAACCTAAAGTCTAGACACCATGTCTACAACATTGATTACTACTCTAGCTACTTATAGAATAACTTGAGCACTCAGTACGAGCAAAGACCCCATGAAATGGCATAAATACTATACTAAACATATACAAATGAAAGGCATAAAAGTAAATAGAGAAGATAAATATATTAAAGCATAAGTCTTATAAAGTAAAGATACAAAGACCTAAAAAACTCCTCAAGACTCCTCCAAAACCAAAGAACAGCTCCGCTCTCCCTAACTCCCAACTAGATCTAATCTACTACTTTTTGTCTCCCTAACTCTCAACTAGATCTAATCTACTACATTGGAAAGTCTAGTCCTAGATCTCAACATTGAAGAGAGATAGAGATCGAGAGAGAGAGAGAGAGAGTTCCTCACATTGGGACCCCTCTGCAATCCATGAGATGAGATGAATCATGAATTACATAATGAATTTGGGTTTTAGGGGGGCGGTCTGCCTCTGTAGTCTTTGAGGGATGAATATGAGGTGTTGAATTAAACCAACCTTAAACTGACTTAAATCAATGGTTAGATACGATTCTCATGATCCCATAGGTCGGTGGAGAAAGCTTTCAGAAGCTGGGCTTGATTGAACTCTAGGTCCGGCCGCCCGGCCATAAAGGGCAGGCCGCCCGATCGTCTTTTGTGGAAATTGGGGCTCAAGCTTTGACAGGTGCATGGGCCTCTGAGTAAGCTTTCCAAAGAGTCCTAGATCACCTCAATCCGAGTTCACCCAAATTACTAAACCTGCTCTTGCACCTTGATATCTTTTGATTCTAGACTCCAAATATAGCAAACAATATGTCCATTTCGATTGCCTAGATGACCTCTTGGCAATGGTACACTCTAATCCAATATTTGAGATACTTTTATTTAGTGGAAAATCACCTAACCTACAAGACAAGTGAGAGCACCAAAACTCATGGAACTTGTTAGAATCAAACCCTACAACTAGTGTTTGTCCATTTTATGCAATAGTTGATGGTTATACTTGGAGAGAAGTGAAATCTCATGTTTGGTTTTAGAAATTGATGACACACTTGAGGTACTAATCCTTTGCTCTAAGTGTGACTTGAGAGATAGGATTATGAGGATGACATGGAGCATGATGATCATGAACATGGACTTTGATGATGGACATGATGGATCATCAAGCTCGGTGATCGGCTTGAGAGGAACCCAGGAGATCAAGGCAAAGGTATACTTGATAGGGTTTTCCTTTCGGTGATCAAGACACAATAGAGCGTGTGATCACATTATAGGATAGATAGCCGACTATCAAGAGGGGCTGCCGTGACAATCCTTTGGTGAAGTGCTTCTAGGTCCAATTGACTTGCATATTGCATTTAGGACAATGAGAGCACTAACTTCGTTTGCCTATTTGATTGACATGCTAACATAAGTGATAACGTGATCATCTTTGACGTGTTGGCATCATATGGCAAGGGGCGAAGCGAGGTTGAAGCAAAGGCGACAACAAAGATGAAGAACTCGCAGGAAAGTGTGACCGGACGCACCGACCGGAAGCGCGGCCGCCGGACGCACGCCCTTTGACCGGACGCTCCGGTGGGTGCATCCGGCGAGAAGCATGTTTTCGGGTCATGCTCGACGGCCGACCGGACGCATGGACCGGAAGCATCCGGTGTTGACCGGACGCGTGCACCGGAAGCACGCTTGGTGCTGTTAGCCGTGGGCTAGGGTGCTTTGTCCGCTTCCGACCGGACGCCGGTTGGTGCGACCGGACACCGACCGGGCCACCGGTGCGTCCGGGCCACGAAGTCCGTCAAGTCTTGCGTAAGCACCCCAACGGCTCCATTTTTGAGTGGGGGCTATAAATTCTTGGATGGCCGGGTTCTAGCTCTCTCTCTTGCACATTTGAACACTCCTACACACTTGTGAGCTTGTGAGACTCCCCTCCACTCATCTCTTCACTCTAACTTTGATTCTTGAGTGAGATTGAGAGTGATAGAAGTGCATTGCTTGATAGTCTTGCATCTAGAGGCACTTCATCCTTGGAGAAGCCGCGGGATGCTTGTTTTCTCGGGAATTTGCCCGGTTCCCTAGTGGCTTGGAGCAAGAGGAGGTGTTGAGCTCGATTGGAGCTTGTCCGAGGCCACACCGGTGGTTTGTGAGGGGTCGCTCCTTACCCCGCGGGAGATTCGCAAAAGGAGCACTAGTGGATTGCTCGTGGCTTGTGGATCCTCTCTTGTGTTAGTTCCATTGAGCTCCCATCGGGGATTTGGCACCGGTCATTAAGCTTGTGAAACTTCAAGTGAGTGTATCGCCACAACGGGAGTAGCATGCCGGCAAGCACGTGAACCTCGGTGAAAAATCATCGTGTCTATTGTCTTGAGCTCGTTGGAGGTTTCTTGTACACGGTGATTGGCCACAACCTCTACTCGACAACGGTGGTATTGTATTCTATCCACTTTGCTTTATATTCACTAGCTTACTTGTGTAGAATTGCTAGATTGCATAGTTAGCTTGTGTAGTTTAGTTCCTAGTGTTTGAATTAGTTAGAATTGCTTGATTACCTAGGAGTAAACTAGTGGACATTAGAATTGAATTGTGGCTTGCTTAGCTAGTTGAAGCATTGCTTAATTGCTACGCCATCTTATTGTCTAACCCGGTTTCTTAGTGTTGTTGCAAGAATTTTTTAATAGGCTATTCACCCCCCTCTAGCCATTAGGACCTTTCAATAAGGACCATCAACAAGCTCCCCTAAGCTTACCCTTTGCTAGTCCCTTAGCAAAGCTTGTTTAGCAAACTTGGATCAAGAGTTGCTTCAATGCTTTCATTCTTAAAAGCATGGCGGTTAAGGGCCCACCTCCTCCTCAATCGTCCCCTTCTTAGATCAGGGATGGTCGGCGATGTGGGGTGGGGACGGCGGAGCGTGCTCCTCCTCCTCGTTCCCTTCTAGCACCGGGCCAGCGGGGCGGGGCGGCAGGACGTGCCGCGATGGAGGGGCAATGGGGACGGCAGGGTGTGCTGCTCCTCCTCCTTTCCTTCTAGCACCGGGGCAGCGGGACGTCTTTGGGATGGAGGGGTGGGGCAGTGATGGTGGGTTGTGCTCCTCCTCCTCCTCCTTCCTTCTAGCACCGGACCCGCCCAGGCGGGCAGGGGACGGAGGGCCGTGGTCGGGGCATGGCCGGGATGGAGGGGCAGGATGGGGACGATCCGACGGTGTGGAGCACCACGCCAGGGCGTGCTCCTCCTCCTCCTTGTTTCGTTCTACCACCAGGACGGAGGGCCCCGGGGGGACGGAGGGGCACGCAGGGGCGGGGGATGGCCGGCGGTGTCGGGCGGGGGACGCGTCGGGCGCCTCCTTCCTTGCCTTCTGCGGCGGGCCGGCGAGGCGCCGGGCGGGCGGTGGGGGCAGGGATGCCGGTGAGTCGCGCCTCCCGCCTGCTCATCCACGCGCGGCGAGCAGGTCCGAAGGAGCGAGTAAGGACGCTGTCGGGATGCTCCTCCTCCTCCTTATGTGCCCGGGCGGCGCTGGCGTTCGGGCGCGCTGGGCGGTGGGATGGCGGTTCGCTGGACCGTGGCGGGCGGCGGGTGGTGGGCGGCGGCGACGGGGGGAGGTGGGGCTGAGGGCCGATGGTGAGCGGGGCGGAAGCGGGGGTGGCAGCGAGGGCGGTCGGGCGGCGACGCTCGGCCGGGCGTCGCGTCGCGTGCATGTGAGTGTGGCGCGTATGAGCTGAGAGTGTGTGGTGTGTGCGAGCTAAGTGTGTGGTGTGTATGAGTGTGGGTTTAGGGTTTCGTTTTTTTTTTTTTATGTTCTTCGCCGAGAGGCGGGTCTAGTAGCTCTCGGCAAAAAAGGTACCTTTTGCCGAGAGGTGCAGATCTCGCTTCTCAGCGATTGTTTTTGTTGCCGGGTGGGCAGAGCACCACGTGTCCAACCCATTATCGAGTCTGAATCTTCACCGAGATCCCGTGGTCAACCATCGACGAATACATTGTTTTGCTGAGAGCCAGGCAAGGCTGCTCTTGGCAAAGGAGCTGCTTGCCGAGAGGACTTCAAGGCCGTCGGCAAATTATTATTTTTATTTTATTTTAGCTTCCATATTTTTTTTCTATAGCCTTGCTACAATACTTAGACCTCCATTTTGGAGTTTGGGAATTTTTTGAACTTTTTAGTATATTTCATGAACTTTCACCTTTTATTTGAATTCCTTTTGAAGACTCAATTTTGAACTGCAAGTCATTCGAATTCATGCAAGTTTGGATACGCAGAAACTTGGACATCTCAACATGAGTTTCTGGAAGCAGAGCACAGATGGGGAATGGGCTCTAAGTTTTGGAGCATTTTCTACATCTGTATTAGAGTAAGACAAGTTTGGAATAAAAAATCTTGAGGTAACCTAGGTATCAAACTTATGCAAGTTTGTTCCCTTGTGTTTAGGGGCAGTTTGGTTTCTAGCCACACTTTGCCACACTTCACCCTTGACAAGTGCAAGTCTTTGGTTAGCAACTAAGGTCAGGCATGATACTTTTGGGCTCCACAAGTGAGTAAAACGGCGTGGTAATATTCCCTTAGGCATCACAAAGTGTGTCGACCAATTTGCTAGCCACACTTGCCTAATAGCATATCCAACAATGTGGGGCAATTGGTCCCCCACCCCCTTTTTTTTTGCAAAATGATAGAAACATGTCTCCAACAGTTTGTCATCTCACTTGGCATCTTTTCGTAATTTCCCAAATACCGTTGATCTACGTGCATATTTGCAAGCGGGCTAGGAGGCAGGCGGCACCGGATGTAACTGGTCTCGCCTCGTCGTCTGCGTGGGTGACGCACGGCATAGCTAGCTAGGAGGAAGGCCGCCGGGGCCTGAGAGGAGGAGATTGTCGAGGGTTATGTCGCTGTGGACGACAGGTCAACGGAGCTTAGGCGGCGGGCTGACATGTCCAAGGTGAGGATTTACCCTTTCGTGTTTCTTCTCGCCTTCGTTTGTTTCTTCACGTTCATGGCCTCGCCCACCACAAATAAACAAACATCGCCACGTATTCTTCATGGTGTGAGAGATTTCGTCCAAATCAGTCACGCCCCGGTAAAAAAATTCCCGGTCCGAGCAAGCTAGAGTGGCCTATGTAGATGCCGCATCGCCACATCGACGCACAATATGAACAAGGATGAGGCGGCGGCGCCACTAGCAATAGGAGGCGGTGCATCCTCGGATAGGAGTGCATTGGTGACGACATAGGTGTGGAACCGAAGATTACTGTTTCCTCATAGTGTCCGTGGTTGTCTTCTTTCTGAACTGAATCAGTAACTATGTTTTTTTCTGCATGCGTCCGGAAGGTGGCCAGCAAATTTGTATTCTGGCCGGCTGGGGATTCTTGATCGAGGCAGCACGAATTAACCTGGAGAGGTCTATGGAGAGTCGACACGGATGGTGAAGGATGGCCGACCTGCATTGCCTTGCCAACCGGTTAGAAGGACCTGGCGGCCGACTGCGACCTATCTCCGACGACCAGAGCTACCTGACGACATGCTGACGCAATGCAAAGAAAATACCACGAGCTGGAGGCGGTGCGCGGAGTTAAAAGCGTGGGCAATAACGAGTGGGTCCATATTTTGGGTACTTTTTGTAGTGAATTATGTGGAACTATTGGAGATTGACTCGTTTTTTTTTTTTCCCATACTAATTTGGCATTTGCCAAAATCCATGTTGTTTGAAATAAGATGTGCCAAACTGAGTAAGGTTAGTGTTGTGGTAGACTGTGGTTAGGAACCGAACATAAATTTATAATTTTAGATTTTTGGAGCCAAATTTTGGGGATTTTTTATCCGCTGCTTGGGATGAGCTGTACAAATGTTTTGGGGATATATCAATAGAAACAAATTTTGGGGATTTTTTATCCGCTTGTTTGGGTCTGAGTGACAAAATCAATTGCCATGCCCAGAGACTTGTTTCTATTGATATATCTTCATGTTTAAGACGGACAGGACACGTGTCACAGCCGCGACAGGGAGGCGGCGGCGACACCGGTCAGTGCGCCAGCGGTGGTGGTGGCGGCGGGCGGCGTGTGCGCCTGTGGGGGAGCCAAGGGCGGCGGCGGCCATGGCAAGGGGCAGGGAAAATACTTCTTGATTGCTTGTCCCTAAGAGATTACAAACCCTTTACTTATATAGCCCTTCTATGAGACTTGTATCTCAAGCAATGTTTAAAGGTTTCCTTATAAGATTGGAATACATTTTACTAGCAAAACCTTATTCTTATCCTAATAGGAGAATTCCTTATAGATTGAAAATATCTCCTTCACACAAAAAATCCTAAATTATCCTAACCGAACTCTTGCTTTAATTTCCGAAAAATCCACGGAAGGGCGGGCGGCGGCGGGGAGACCGCGCACGCCTGGGCCAGGAGTGCCCCCCTGCCTGCCGTGGGCCCCCTTGCGCCAGCCCCTCTGGGCCCCATTGCCTGGGGTGTGACAACACGCCCACACGATGCTTGATTTTGGAGCAGAAACAATGAGACGGGCGGGCATTGGCAACAAAGCGGCCGTCGTTTGCACGCAGGAACTCTGCACGAGTGCAGGAGACTATGGGCTAAGCATGAGACCAGGCGCAGTCAACAATAGCAGTGATATAGTGATAAAATGGGCACACAACATAGCACGCGGATGGTATATATACCGGTGATATGAATTTACAGATGAGCATATGATTACTCATTCCACTATAGCATGGATCTGTTTTATTCTGAAGAAAATAGTCTGAAAACATCATTGAACATTGCAAAAGAAAAAAAAGGAAAGGAAAGATGTTACACGACCGATTTTATTTTGAAAGATCACGAAACAGGCGCATAGACAAGGGGACACACCCTTGTTAGCTAGTCATCTTATTGCTGGAAACATAAGTAGGAAGCTGCAGGCGAAAAGATCACCAAACTGTGTAGCTGCAGGCTGCAGCAGGGTCTCGAATACTGAATGATTTAGATGGTGTAAACACCAATCGAATGGACGAATGGCTGTACATTTACAAAGAAGCCCACCACGGTCTCATCCTCGGGCACGTTAGAGGTGAATGGAAAGGTGCCGTCCCAAACTCCAAAAGGACCATACGTTGTGTGGTTGGTGATGATCTTAAGTTTTGTCACACTCTGTGTGCCTCCAGATCCCCCAAACCCTGTGATCTGCTTCACAAACTCTGATGGGCCAAACTTTATCTGTAAACAGCACAGAATTAGTGAAGAGGAAAAAAGATAATATCATCAGGTATTTGTTAGGTGGCGTATATATATAGCTGCTTCCACCCCGGCCACCCTCCCAAAAAGATATAATTCTAAAAATAATGTTAGGTCAAACTATCTTAATATGTTTAAAAAGATATTACATTAATTATATCAAACTACTAAATGTGCAAGTATACGTACTCTCTGTTCTTTTATTTCAAAGGCCACAGTGCCTTAAGTCAAATGGTTGCCATCTTTAGCTATCTAATTAATTTCAAAACTCCTTATAGTTTTGCAACATATATGTGAATGTACTATATTTATCGGTAAATCTAAAAATCTTATGTTATGAATCCATATAGTCAAAGATACAAATGTTTGTTTCAGAACAAGACTAATATGACATGTAAAAGAACATGGCAAGTAAAATTTTGCATGGTATATTTTCATTATTCTATATACACCTATAATTGGAGTACTCTTACTGTTTGATAATATATACGTAAAACCTGCAGTTAAGTTTAAGTTAGTTTGACTTTAACCAAACATAGAATTGCATCATCCTTTCATGATGAAGGCAGGTGTGAACTAATATGATTTGCAAAACAACCTCACACACATGAATGGTAAAGTATAAAATCTACACACCGTTTCAAACTTATCGTGGCGCAACAGTTTGACCCCAAACACCAGAGGTGCGGATTCGCCCCCCGACTTCATCAATGTAGGAAAACTTGATGGTAGCAACTGTACCCCCATGGTTGATTATCACACTTTCAAGACGTTGGGATTTGCCTTCCATTTCACAAACGGAGCCTTGATTATTTCCACCCCATGGTCCTCTCTTTTTTAGGCGCAGGGACGACCTGAATATGAAGGACCATGTGTCATGAGTGTTGGTTTAGACCAACAAAATGAGAGAGCAAAGGAATAAAGGAGAGAGCCATGGACCAAAATAGAAGAGGTGGGATATGAAGTTCTTTTTATTGTAACCCCACGGTTAGGTTTGTATTAAAAAGACACCACTATGAGTTACAAATGGCTCTAACGTGGTGTTTGTATTTATAAAAATACCACTAAAGGGCAGAAATGCCCCCCCCCCCGCCCCCGGCCCAAATATTATTTTACGAGCGTAGGCAATGTAATTGAGCCTTAGACATAATAGTAGGGTCCCCAACATATAATACAACTTCAACAATAGTGAGCTCCATTCCAAATAATAGTAAAGAAATGATATGTGTTTTAGCACATATAGAATGCAAAGTGATCGAGCAGATCCTAGACCAGAATATATATAATGCAAAATGGACGACAAGAAATTAATTACGCTTACCGTCATGCGGCAGAAGAAATCAATAGTAAGCTCTTGTGTTAATTGATTGAATATAAAAACTATACACTCTTCTGCTGATTATACCGCGTGCCATTGCAAATTCACCAGTCCCACCAACGATGGCCCACTCATTTTCTTCGTTCTCATCATTAGCTCCCATAACCTGAAGAGCAGTGGCGGAGCCGGGATTCAAAACTTGGGTATTCCCGCCCGCCGCTGGCCGCCTTGCCCGCTTCGCCCCTTCCGGCTGCCGCCCGCGCCGCGCGGCCTCCGCTGCTTCCGCCACTGGGCCGCTGCTGCGCAGCCGGGCTGCCTGTCGCGCAGCCTTGCCTCCTGCCGCCGCTGCCTTCCACTACGAGGGTCTAGGGCTGCTGGATTGGGGATTTGGGGAACGGGATTGAGAAGAACGACGAATGAGACGACGGGAGGGATTTTCCTTCGACACGGTTTTCCTTCGGTGCGGGATGGGAGACAACGGTCGACGGGTGGGGGGATTTCTTTCGACATGGGCCTCGTGGGACGGCCCGGGATGCGAGCCTAGGACAGGAGAAGGGAGGTAGGCTGTTTTTGGGCCACTTTGGGCTAAAATAGTGAACAAATGACACAAATACACCATTATACATTTATATTTATATACATGATTATACATACATATCTATGAAAACGTGTACAAAAAAAGTTGGGTATTCCTGGGAATACCCAGGCATCAACGTGGCTCGCCAGTGCTGAAGAGTGGACCCTTTAAACCTGCATGCACCATAGACATTATCACCTTTACTCCAAGATAATAATTAGTGGTTTCATGTCCCAAATAAGACTCCCATGTATTATTATCGGCCTTACAGGTAAAATGAAAACCATAGAACAAAGCTATATATAAGAGTTACTCTATGTACCTTTCGACCTCAAACTCGAGGGTGAACCAATGTTTCCATTTGCCAGCAAGTGTGTGCATGCCATAGGTTTTAGCAACCAGTTTCGCCTGGGGGCCAGGGCCGTCATAGATCCCCCAGTTGTTCACAGCAGTTTTACCTAGCCCTTCTCGCTGTATCACCTCTGATTGATTCGTGCCCCAACCCCCAAAAATCTGGCGGAGATACAGTTTGCTGACGCTCACCTTGGTGTTCTCTAGCAGTCCACCGAAGCCACGAGTGACCTTGAACTTGGCAGAGACGTCGCCGCCTCTGGGGAAGGTTCTGAACGCCATGGGGTCGTCGTAGGAGACAACGCCGCTGGTCTCCATGGGTGTGGCCATTGATAGTTAGCAAGTGGTACGGTGGTACGGTGCTACTTGATCCAACTTGTGTATGTTGTCTTTCTGTGGAAGCTGATAAAGCATAGTGTGCGCTCCTCCCATTTATAGCCTCGGCCGTAACTGCAAGCAAGCTCCAGTCTCAATGGAGAAGGTTTTACAGGTGTTTCATGCACATTAAATAGGGCGCCACATCAGAAAAAGTTCACTTTTTGCATGAAACTATGAGGAGAGAGAATGGAAAAGTTTCATCTTGGTGAAACTCTCTTGGCACGAATACCAACTGTCTCTGAGTCATAAAATTAAATGCATATGAAACCACAGAATGAAACTCTCCATTGTGAGTAGGGGTTTCATCCAAGTTTCATTTCATTTCATATCACATGACAGTCTTGGAAACAGTGCTATGAAACTCACCACTGAGACTGGCCAACACCATGGAGATAACAACACCACGGACCCACACCGACGCTGCGTGGCCTGCGTACGTGTCATGGCACATTTATTTATTTATGTATTTATTACGTGTACATGTATGCATGCTGGTCATGCATGAGCAGTTCAGACGTTCAACGGAAGGATGAGTACATATCTGTGTATTACTGTGTTTCTCCAAAAAAGAAAAAACAGTGAGAGCAAGTCTAGCTGATGTGGTATTCTTGCTATGAATGCTATTTTCAGAATTTCTCCAGCAAAAATTAAGCTCCAATAACTTTGCTAGCTTGTTTTGTAAAATAGCAAGTGTTCTATTCCTAAAATCTCACATGTTAAATATAATTGCATGTACCGCGATGAGCCAACTATTTTAAACATAGGATAAATTATAGGTTTAGCTAACTATTTTTACCAACTCTTTGGAGTTGCTTTGAGGGCACATGCATGTGAACATGTTATCATGCAGTTTACTAGTAGTAATTAAGTGGTCCGAGTCTCCCGTGCACATCCTACAAATTAACGTAGAAATTGGCCTCGCGTGTGTAGCACACTTGGGCATATATTTTCTTGCTTGCCTTGTTGGGTTCCCAAAATACAGCATGTATGTATACACGTAGCAACTAAACTAATGCATAGGTGACGCTAGTTGCCTGATTGACCCCTCTCCCTTCTTCAATATTGAGAGCTTCAATGTTAAGCTTAAGCCGATTCCTAAATATATATATTACTCCAGCCAATTCGTATGCATATAGGCTAAATAAATTAATATATCTTGTCTACTACGTTGCTGTATCCATCAATCAACGCAGTGCTGCTCCTTGTCAAAAAAAAAAAAAAAAAAAAGTGCTGCTCTGTTGTCCAAAAAAAAAAAAAGTAGTGCTGCTGTCAGCCTCTTCTTTCTTCTTAACTGCGTACAAGTGTACGATCGACCAGCACAGATCAAGCTTCCTTTGACTTCGTGTATGGATTCCAACACTAGCACCATATAGCCATATATCAACTGAATAGGTATAGATGTGACCAAATATGTTAATTAGATGTATGTGCAAATAGCTGAACATGTATATTTCCTTCCTTTAATCCCGTCTTCATGTGAGGAATTCATGGACATCATGGATTTCTAAAAATTAGTATTAAATATAATATTTCATTGCAGGTGAGCATCGTCGGCCGATTCGTTCCTTTTCAAATGCTTTGCCAAATTTGGTGCAAAGATAGGTTCCCCTAGGAGTACGAATTTTTCCGATGGTCTTCTTTCGAGAAGCCGAGAAATTTACTTTTTTTGAGAATTGCCGAGAAATTTACTAGCAGCAATAATATTACCTTTGATGGAATTTAGTTGTATAATGGGCTTGGCCCAATAACAAATTCTGAAATTTCTAAAGAAATCTCAAAGCCCATTCATGAATATGGAAAGGAGGGAGTGGTGGAATCCTTTAGTACCACATTGCTTGTGGAAGGTGGAGAAGACCAACTTAAATATGAAAGTTGTTCCTACCTTCTCAAGTCTAGTGTGAGAAGGAGAAAGGGAACTCCACGCGCCGCCTCGTCGGGCCTGGCGTGGCGTGGCGTGGCCGCACGACATGCGAGTGAATGCTCCGCCGAAATCCAGCTCCTTGTCTTGCGGGTGAGCAGTCTCCTTTTGCAGTTCAAGTTTTTGGTCTTTTGGTTTCACTACTGGAGGCTGAGGCTCTACCGAGCGCTAAAAGCGCTCAGTAAAGGCCTAATAGCGCTCGATGGACGCACTACCGAAAGTGGCGCTCGGCCCCTCGGTGAAATCGATCTTAAACGGGGAAAAGAGTACCGAGAGCTCAAAAAACGGCCCCTCGGTGCAACCCGTACCAAATCGCACCGAGGGCTCGCCCCCTCGCAAAAACCCGGCGTCCACGTCGACGGCGTTTGCCACCGTCGACGCCAACTACACCGAGGGCCACCTCAAATACCCTCTCGGTGCATTTTAATTTTTAAAACCTTAAAAACATTATCTACCGAGCGTCCTGTCAGAAGGTGCTCGGTAGATTCAAAATTTTAAAAACCCTGGACACTAGATCTACCGAGGGCCAGCTCATCCATGCCCTCGGTGTAATATGGTCGCTTTCACCGAGGGGCGGGAAGCACTCGCTGAATCGACCATATTACACCGAGCTTGTTTCACCGAAGCGCTACCATTGGTGTACACGGGAACATGGGGTTCTCCCGCCCCATCTCCCGATTCACCGAGCACTGCCCTCGGTATAGCGGCCTGTACTGAGTATCCCGCTCGGTGCAGTGACCATATTTTTCTTTTTTTATTCCTGTTTTTCCTGTCCACCTTTACAAATGAAACATACAGATCACATATATTTGACATCCATGCACTGATACAACTCATTCATCACATATATATCACATACATGATCAAAACATAGATTAATTAGTCCAATATCCGGACAAGTCTAGTTACACCGATACAACTCATAGTCATCAAGTTTGAATGTACTCAACAAAACCAACAACAAAACCTAGAGCCTAATGGGTTAACCTGGGCTGGTGGAGCTTGCACCAAAGAATGGGTGGTCCAAATTAGCAATGTACTCGGCAGATAGGAAGCATCTGCACAATGCTCTCTCGTCGCGAAACTTCTTATGACTGTTACTGAAAAACCACTCAACCGCTCATTGCATTTTGCCCAAATTGTCATAGACTCCGGGAATGATCCCACGATATACAACATACCAAGCCATAGCCTTAAAAAGTAGAAGCAAATGTTAGTCACGGTTTGATAACAAATATGAGGTAATATAGATGGGGCCTCAAAGATAAGATAGTGTAGCCTTCTCGCTAAAAGAACATGGAGCCCCGAACCTCCCCTTGATGTCTCGAACATGAACAAGTGAGGATCATGGAGAAAGTTTGTAGCTCCATGTTCTTTCTTTTTAGCAAATGCATAAGCTTTGCATCACAGGCCAAGTCCAAATTGAGATAGGAGAACAATAGAATGAAAATATATCATATGCTGCTAAAAAGAACATAGTTTCATAAAGGGACTCAGCCATAAGTGCACATTGATCATCCTTGCTGCCAAAGCAATTTCATGGTAGTCATGGAACTGTGGATCGCATCCATACCCAGCTATCAAGGAGCCATGGAACTCGACTCCATTATTGCTTTGGTATGGATGTCAGTCACGGTTTGATGACCACCATGAGGTAATAAAGATAATGCAGCTCAGATTCATGGCACTAACATAAGCATTTCAGAACCAATTGTCAAAAATAAGGCAGCATTGCATTCCAGAACCGATATATAAGCCGAAAATGAGATAGGAGAACAACAGAATGAAAATATATAAGAGCAAAGCTTGCATAGGTGGCAAGAAAAGAAGGTAGCCTCAGTTTTTAGGAAGGTTTGTATCATAGGCTGCTAAAAAGAACATGCCACTCCTCACTTGTCCTTGATGCTCTCTGAACATGAACAAGTGAGGATCATGGAGAAAGTGAGGAGCAGCATGTTCTTTCTGTTGAGCTGCGGCAAAAACATTGCATCATGGGCCACCATAGCATAAAGGGACTTCGATCATAGGTGCACATTGATCATCCTTGCTGCCAAAGCAATTTCATGGTACCCATGGAACCGTGGCTCAGTCCATCCCCGACTATGAGGGAGGCACCGAGCTGACTCCATCATTGCCTGGGAATGGACGTGAGCCACGATTTGATGACCACCATGAGATAATAACGATAATGCAGCTCAGATTCATGGCACTAACATCACAGTCATAAAATGTAAGCATTTCAGAACCAATTGCATCATAGGAATGATATATAAGCATAGCCTCAGAATTAAATGCCCTTTTCTCTAATATTTGAACTAGGAGCTAAAGGACCAATAGATAACAGAGTTCATGGCTGCCATGAAACCATGTGACACATCCAGCCTAGCCATCAGGTCATCAGAGGTGGACAACAATTGCTAGGCATGGATGTATCACATAGTTCGATGATAGGCATGAGAACATAAACAGGTCCTAGCATGCATGGAAGTCTTTCACTGGGCATTGTAAAGCATCATAGGCATAAAAGGTCAAAATTTCGACCACAAGCATTATGACCACTCCACCATCACGACCACAACCATCACGACCCTTTGTTCGATCACGACCACAACCATCACGACCACTCGACCACAACTAGTGGTAGCCAAATACCTCACCTTTGCGCGGATCGGGTGTGGTCCTCCTCGTTGCCTTCTAGCAGCAAATCGGGGTGGTCGCGGGCAGGCACGGTCCTCCTCCTTGTTGCCTTCTTGCGGCGGGGGGGTGTGATCGCGCGGGGCACGGGTCCTGCTCCTCGTCTCCTCCTTCCCTACTCCGTCCTCCTCCTCTTCCCCTCCTTCCCTCTTCCTCCACCCTCCTCCTCCCCCATCTCCTTGCGTGGACGGGGGCCGGCGTGCTAGGGCGCCCGGTCGGGCGGCGCAGACGGGCGAGGAAGGCGCGGGCGAGCGGGCGGGCGAGGAAGGCGCAGCGAGCGTGGTCGGCGAGGTGGCGGCCAGCAAGCTTGACGGCCGGGGAGGTGGCCGAGCGCCGCGGGCGGCGAGATGGGCGAGGAAGTCGTGAGCGGGGCGCATGCAAAAGCTTGCGGCGGGCGAGGACGGCGGTTGGCGCTGCATGCCGGCGACGGCCGGGCGGGAGCGCGAGCGAGAGGTGGCGCAGACGGGCGCGAGCGCGACCGAGAGGTGGCGCAGACGGGCGGGAGCGTCCGCGGGAGGTGGCGGCGCGGCGCACGACCGATTGACGCCGGCGGGAGGTAGGGGAGGAGGAGGGTGGAGGAGGTAGGGGATGAGTGAGTGAGTGGATAAGATGCGAGTTGGGGTGGGGGGGTGGGGTGGAATGGATAAGATAGGACCGACGTTCCTGGGTTAGGTCTTTACCGAGGGCTTCTTCTACCAAGGGTCCGTCGTGGGGCACTTTCGGTAGATGTCACCGAGGGCTGATTACGTATGGCTCTCGGTAGACAAGATTGTACCGAGAGCCCAACACCGCCCCTCGGTGAATATATCTATTTTTTTTGAATTTTGGATCCAAATTTTTTGTGTGTGGTTTATACAATGTCTCCTAGGTCATGTTCAAATTTAATATTTTTTCAAAACTATTTAGTATATATTTTGATTTTCTTTCTTTTATTTGATTTTTCTTTTATTAGCCAAATTTGAACTGAAGCCAAGCGGCCGGGCGAAAGGTGTCTTCGAACCGCCGTCTTTGCGATCCCGCACCGGAGAAGGCAAATAAGGTTTTTGGGAAGCGCCGTTGCGGACGCTCCCCGATCCACGCCACGGCTCGTCTTCCGAGAAGGCCACGCTGAGGACTCGTCCCAAATACCGTCTTCATCGACAACTTCTTCGACTACTTCAAAGAACCGTCGATCGATCGACGACAAATGAAGAAATGAGGACCTTGGCATTGCTTTTGGGAACCTCTCCATTACGTTGTCCTCAACGTCGGCCGTATTACCGAGATCCAATCTTTGTGTTAGTCATGTTCGTTTTATCCAATCTATCCGGTGTGCTAGTTGTGCTTACACCTATTGCCATGATCAATGATATGCGGTTATGTTATGCTATGCTATTATGCTTGACATGTTTAATCTAGTAGATCTTTTAATCATGATTTATTTTATGGAATTAATCGGAAATTGCCTAATATTTTAACAACCTTCACTACTACGTAATTGTCCATCATCTGCTGGGCTCCAACCCCCTTCACCGCCGAAAACGAACCGCGAGAACCATAGCGGTAGTGATGTGGGGTTTGAAATACTACCGCACTAGTGCCGAAAATCTTTTGCGTGGCGGGCAAAAAATCCTTTTGCGTGGCGGGCATGGCCGCCCGTCACCAACGAAAGGTCACGGTTAATCGTGACATTTTGCGTGGCGGGCGGCTGCATAAGAATCAAGCCGTGGCGGGCAACATAACGCCCGCTACGCCAAAAAAATGTTAACCGTGGCGGGCGCGTTATGCCGCCCGCCACGGTTAAGTTTATTATGCATGGCGGGCGGCTTATGTTGCCCGCCACGGCTTGAATTTTTTTGCGCCCGTCACGGAAAAGATCCGGCCCCTGCTCGGAAAATCAAATCGGTACTAGTGTGGGGTCAAAAGATCGGCGGTGATTCGAGCAGAGACTGCCGGTTTGATATCGAACCGGCAGCGCACTGTCACCGACCCCGATAATTCCAAAGGGTCGAGCCTGCTACGGCTAGTCATTGCCTTTGTTGGCTAGTGTGGCTTCTCTTGGTCGGCCATGGTTATGGCGGCTAGGGTTGGTCATGGTTAGGGCTAGTCGAGCATGGCTACGCTTGTGGACAGAGAAGTCATTGCTAGCTACGAATAGCCGAGGAAGGCTATGTGTGGCCAGGAGGTGGCTTGGTGGTCGGTTAGGACGAGGGTGTTGGCAAAGCCCATCCGCTTGTCGGCAGGAGTAGTGACGTTTTTGCCTTCTCCGAAGATCATAAGAGAAGGGGAAGGTTGAAGGGGATATTCCATTCAAGATCCGAAATACGAGAGTGGTTCCAGAGAGTCGGGAATGATACGAGAGAGAACGAGGAAGTCGAGAATGATTGAGTTGGGCTTGAGATATCTCCAAAAATTATTAGGAGGAGAAGAGATGTTGCTACGGATTTGTGCACTCCGACACAAAAGTCTAACTCAACTACAAAGCTCTGACAAACTCCTACAATCAATTCTACATGTATACAACGTTTTGTTAGTGGGTCAACTCACGTTTGACCTAGCGACTACATGATTCACACATTGAAGGAAAAATTTTAAAAAGTTCGTATTTTTGGCTTCTCCAAAATCCGGGTTGTTACACCATTTGCCTGGACAACACGCCAGAAGGCCTGTCAATGTTCGTCGTCGTCATCCATGGCACCAGCCTTGGTCCCACTTAAGCTGCCGAGGACTAGTATCGTCCCATGTGCGCGGCGAGGAGCTAGAGCTATTCCGCCGGGTCCATGGCACAGCGAGTGGGTGCTGGAGCACAGAGTATTGCCAACTTGTTGGAGGTAGCACGCGGTCTCTTGGTCTGCCTGTCAAAGTGCATGGAGTGGAGTGGAGTACCACGGTGGACATTATCGCCGCCGACACTTCGTTCACCGTCGTCCTGTCAGCATATTCACGTAGCGCCACTCACAATGGTGACTACGACAAGAGCTTGTTCAGTCTTCTCCATCGACTTGTAAATATATACCATGGAGTTGTGGGTGTTGCCGAAGGAGCCCTATCGTTGTGAGCTCATATTTCAACTGCACGCCTGCCCCTAGCATCTATGGTATTTCATTTGAATTAACGTACATCGATTTGCTTATCAATCACATTATTTATACCATTTATTAAGATGTTTCTACATGTATATATGTTTGCAGGGTGATCATCTATATATAGTATCTGGATGAATTCATTGTATGAGTGAGAGTGTATTAATTTGGTCTGCGTTAGGCGCGCTGTCAACAATAGCCCAGATACAGTGAGAAAGGTCCACACATGGTGAAATGCCGTTGGGGCGACCATACGCAAATAGCAACAGGAAACAATCTCTTTAACATGGATTTGTTTTATTCTGAAGAAAACAATCTCTGAAAACATCATTAAACATTGCAAAGGGAAAAAACAGAGAGATTACAATATCTATTTGATTATGAAAGATCACCAAACAGGCATAGACAAGAGGACACCCTTGTTAGCTAGCCATCTTATTGTTGGAACAGTTGAAACAGGAGGAAATCAAACATTCTGATGATTGACAGGAACATGCAGGTAGTTGTAGGCTGTAGCAGTGTCCACTGAATGGTTTAGATCGTGTAAATACCAATTGCACGGACGTGGGGATCTGTTTTTGCAAAGAAGCCCACCACGGTCTCATCGTCCGGTGCGGTATAGCTGAATTCAGTGCCCGTAGTTCCAAAACCAAAAGGACCATAGGTTTTGCGGTTGGTGACGATCAGAAACTGGGACACATATGACCCATTAATCTTCCCAGTGATCTGCTTCACCCACTCTAATGGGCCAAACTTTATCTGCAAACAGCACAAAATTAGTGAAGATGAAAAAGATATATCATCAAGTACGATTTTGCATAGAACATATCTTCATTATGCTATTATTATATACCTATATTTGGAGTCCTACTGTTGGAAAACATACACTACAGGAATCCGATCCTTTGCCGAAAGTGCGAAAGTGTTTGCCGAGAGGAAAAAAATCGGGCACTCGGTAAAGAGCTTCTTTGCCGAGTGGCATACCACGCACTCGGCAAAGAAGCCTTTGCCGAAAGTGTCCGGCACTCGACAACGTTCGGCGTTCGGAAAATTAACCCTTTGCCGAGTCGCGCAGCCCTCGGCAAAAAAATAAACTCGGCAAAGAATAACAGAGCCAAACGGCCACGCTGACCGTTACCTTTGCCGAAAGTGGCGGCGTTAGGCACTTTCGGCAAACTATGCAATCTTTGTCGAAAGTGACACGCGTCCTAGGCACTCGGCAAAGGTTCCTTTGCCGAGTGCTAGGCCCGCACGCGGCACATTATAATTTTTTTTTTTTTTTTTTTAGTCCCATATTTTTTGTGTGGCCTTGGTACGAGTAATTACATCTCATGTTCAAAATTTGGGACAATTTCAAATTGTTTTGCTATATTTCATGAATTTTTTATATTTTCTTGCATTTTTGGACCCTCCAAATTTGAACTGTAGGTACATGAAATAATAGAATTTGGTCATTCAAAAAATGTTATTCGTGATGTTTGGCGTATGTTTAGGCTGAATCCGGGGACTCGTCTTGAAATTATGAAACATTTATGTGTCGGAACATGACGAGTTACATGCGGAAAAAGTGTTTTTAAATTCTATAAAATCCAAACGAAGTTTAAAAATCACGAAAACTTGGCGAGGTGTCTTTTCATCTCATGAGAAGGTTGTGGTAAAAATTTGAAAAAGTTTGGAGCAAGTTGTGACGTCGGATGCCTAAAACTCGTGACATCTCCACACTTGATCACATGTGAAAAAGCTTGTCACACCACTCTCGTTGGCGTGATAGTATTTTCTTGTCGCTCCACTGGCAGTGGCGTGAGAAAACTAAGATTTCAAAAATGATAACTCTTCGATATGATGTCGGATGAAAATAATTTTTATATGAAAATTGGAGCCCTCGATGAGATCTGAAGGTGCTCAAAAAAATTATATAAAAGTGTACCTCTACGTGTCGCATTAGAAGTTTAATATATTTTTTGTGTGTTGCCACATGAAGATATTTTTATACCAAAATTTTAGCAATAAAAAGATCTAGATGCTTATAGTTTTTGAGATTTTACATTTGAAGTAGTTAAGATGTCAAAAAATAGTATAAAGCCTCAACTGCATATTAAGTTGCTGATACTTTATATTATTTTTTCAAACATCATTACAATATCAAATGTAAAAAGTTATTTTTTAAAAATTATATAGTATAACACGGATGCTAATAACACGTATGCTCACCCCTATGAACACACGCAGGTAAGCCCTACCCCTATGAGCAACTCAAGGACTAAGTCACTTACCACTTAAAGAATAACGCTAGAAAATCAAGGGAAAGAAATCAGAAAACATGAATACCAAGTTGAGGACTTAAACCGGAGTGGACAGGTTCACCATAAAAGCCCTAATTAACCAAGACACACCTGGTAATTTAGGGAAGCCTACAGGTGTGCATTAGATACAGGCATATACGGCCCACATATAGGAATCCTTGGATTCGGGTCGATCGAAAACAGGTTTGAACTTTCACTTTTGGACTCGATCGTACTATTATAATCAGTTAAAGTTAGATCAGGATTGCTCTTAACATTGGTATGCCAAGAGGATAGGTCGAACCTAAGTTTGTGTCGGCCCTGGTCCAGACCGCCACTTTTGCGGTTGCGTGTCGTAACTCGTAACGCGCTCGGGCAGTTAGGGTTTTCGAATTCGATCCTCCTTGGCGTCCATGGAGCTGGGCCACCGGCGGCGGCAGTGGCAGCGCAAGAAACGAAAGGAGGCGATGCTGGCGAGCAGCAGCATCCATGACATCCCGGACGACGTGCTCAGGCTGATGCTCCTCCGCCTTGACTCTCCGCTCTGGCTCATCCGCGCGGCGTGTGTCTGCAAACGGTGGCGCCGCGTGGTCACCGACGGCGGTGCCGACGAAGGCCGGGCCTTCCTCCGCCACGCCAGGTCGCTCCACCCTCCAGCTGTCGTTGGCCAGTTCCACAACCACACTGGTGTCGAGCCCTGGTTCCTGCCGTTCTCGTCGCACATCGACGGCAGCCGCTTCTGCGTCGACAAGGACTCGAGCGTCGCCGACTGCCGCGGCGGCCTCATCTTGCTCCGCGCGAGGTACGGGCGGTGCGCACGCTCTGTGCCAGACCTCGTCGTCTATGACCCACTGACACGCCAACGCTGGCCGATCTCCCGTCCGTGTCCGAACAACAAGCAGAACTATCGCTACTGCATTACAGACGTCTTTCTGCTAGACGGCAACGACGGCAACATCTCCATATCGAATTTCAGGGTGCTGTGCTCGCTCGACGCTGACGCCGCTGACCCTCAGGCCTGTATATTCTCCACAGCTAACGGTGGAGAATGGGACTGGCTGTGGCTGTTGCCGGCGGAGACCTATCGTGAGACCACGAATATTTTCAACTACACGCTGCCATGGCCTCAGTTCTTGCGGGCATGCCCTTGTTAAGACCTTAGCTACGGGCGTTTTGCTGAACAAGCGTCCCTTTTCTATCACATTATTTGATGTAAGATTTGTTACTTGCTTGCAAGGAAGTGAAGGAACACGACCTGTTTCCTCCTCTCTGAACTAATATTATCACCACAAATGAAGTTCCTTTCAGTTAACTAGGATTGTCGCAATGCGTAGTCGTAACAGGAGGCGTTAAAATTTCAATGTATGTTTCAATTATTGACTCAGCTGCTCGTGTGTGACTCGTACAACTGCACCATATCATTGATTTCTTTCCCATCTCATTCCGCGTGGCACATGTCATTTGTAGTATCACAAAAGCAACCGTCCTATATTGAGTGCATGTTTGTCATCACATCTTCATGTGTCCTAAAAAGAATTGTTGACGCTAATTAGTTCTCACACCTGCAATGAGCTAGATCGTTCGGTATATAGGTGGGCCAAAGACTAGCAGGGCTGCCTTTTTTAAGTCGACCATGACCTATTAGTGTGTTCGGACACGTGCACTTCACCTCGAGCATCAGGGATGAGTGCAATACATAAGACATGTTTTTGGAGAAGCCTAGTCGGTCGCACGATACACGGAGTAGTAGGGCAAAAGTGTACTAGATTGCTTTCTAAACGATAGTGTATGGTTGTACCTAAATCGACTGTGGTTAGTCCTTTTGTCACGGGACGTAGTATAAACAGCGACGAAGCTATAGCGGGGGCAGGCCGGGCTCCAGCCCCCTACTGTTGCCAGGAATTTGGAGCCCCCCCTCCCCCCGCAACCCCTAAACCTTTATGTATCTATATCTATACCTACTAATAAAGAGAAAAAAATTTCAGTACCACCTATTTTTTCACCTTTTTTCTGCCTTTTCTGCCGGCTTTTTTCTGCCTTTTCTGCCGGCCTGGTCGCTCCCTCAGTCCGCATCGATCAAAAGTCCAGCTTCCACCTCTTTGATCCTTGTGCGTAATGGACTCTGCCACCTCCGGTTTCTGTCCGCCATAGGTATAGATATGGAACAGCCATGCAAAAGAAAAAAAAGGTATCTGAATCAGAACCTGACTCAAACACAACATGTGTCCCGTCTCCTGGGTGTAATTGCTAGGTGTAATATGCTACGCCAAAACAAAACAATAACTCAAAGTACAGGGGAACAAGAGGCAAAAAGGAAATTTTCTTACTCAACCAAACTTTTTTTTTTTTTGAAACAAAAGAGAGAAACATGAGACATCTCACGACTCTCATCCTAAATACAATACAATACAAATCCAATCCAAATCAGACTACATCATTAAGCAAAGGGCCCTTAAGGAAACTATAACACCTCGACAAAAATCAATAAATCCATTGCTACCTCAAATAAATTCATGGTTTCTTCTTCCTCTATTCTAAAATAAAATCAAGAAGAGGAGACCACATCGTGAAACATGCAAGACGTCGATATCTTTCCCACTTCGCCGGATTTGAGGAAGAAACAAGGAGTTTGCGTCAAAAACTCAAGGAAAGAGAGTGGTAAGGGACACTACTCGCCGCCGGGTGATACGGCCAGGTCGTCCGTCCACAAAGAAATTTTTTTTGAACAAAAATATTTTAAATGATCAGGGGAAGAAGAACAAATCCAATCCAGGCACATGAAAATACCTTGTTCTTAATAAATATATGAATCGATAAAGAGAGGGAGAAGATAATGAGGGTACGGGGGACTTGGATAGGGGAGAATAGGCAAATAAAATAAATGAGCAAAATTAAGAATAGTAAAAAGAAAGATAAAATAAAACAATAAAATGATTTGTTTTGCCAAACATTTTTCGGAAAAGATACTCAGAGCTCTATGTTGACACTTGTTATAGCATAAATTTATAAGTGGAAAAAGTCTAAATCACACCCCCACCTTTGAGAGGTGGTCTAAATCACCCACGACCTTTGAAATGGTCTAAATCACCCCACGAACTTTTAAAAACCGGTCAAATTACCCCCTAAAGCAGTTTTGAAAAATCATAGAAAATCATATAAAAATCATAAAATGGAAAATAAAATTGTGCTAGACTCCAAATGAGTAGATCTACGCAATGAACATATAATATGGTATGCTTTAGTACATTTTTATTGTTGTAGCTTTATATTTATGCTTTTCCTCATAGTTGTAAAAAATGTACTAAAATATATCATATTATATGTTCATTGCGTAGATCTACTCATTTGGAGTTCTAGCACAATTTTATTTTCCATTTTATGATTTTTCTATGATTTTCTATGATTTTTCAAAACTGCTTTAGGGGTTAATTTGACCGGTTTTTAAAAGTTCAGGGGTGATTTAGACCATTTCAAAGGTCGGGGGTGATTTAGACCACCTCCCAAAGATTGGGGTGTAATTTAGACTTTTTCCTTTATAAGTTAAATAACATGAATTAAGGGCTCAAGTCAAAGACCAAACATAAGTCTAGAGGTCTAACTAACATAATTCCACGAGTTTTGGTATTCTATGACTCTTCAGGGACTTGATAGATAATTGCGAGAAATAATGGAGAAAGTTCCGAATATCCAAGGCATATGAAGACCAAACTTAACCGTGAAGCAACTCAACCCGAAAAGTGGACTAAAACATTCTAGAAGATACCCGAGAGGACATCGAGAAAAGACGGAAGCCGAGGTGGCATGCCACCACGGCGGCGCCGGTGCCAACTTGGCCGGCCGCCCGGTGGGGCCATCCACTCAGACCTCACATTTTTATGTCGGTTTACCACCGACCTTGAGGTTGTATCTACACCGTTGTTGAAGGTCGGTTTGATCCAAGGGTTGATGTTCATCGCCAAGTACTATATAAGAAGACCAGCTGACCCTGAGGCTCATAACAATTTCATTATCAACTCATACCCATCAAGTCCAGCCAAGTCTAGACATAAGCCCTAGTTCATACTAGAAGCAATTAGCTACATAGCTAGTTCTAGTTGAAGATCAAGTTCATCTTGAGTTCCTGATAGTCAAGAAGTAGCAAGGATCATTGTTCTTGAGACTTCTCTCTTGTATTCAATCTGTAAGTACTCTTATATCTAGAATACAATTGTTATGGCTTTGATCTATATAATTATTATATTCTTATTGATGTGTTTATGCTTGCTATGATTATATGTTTAGTTTAGTAAGATTGCTTTATATTTTATGCATGGAATTGTATAGCATCCATATAGATGATCACTATGTGGGTGATAAGCAATGTGTAAACGTGGTGTTTATACAACGTTTATCTGCAATTGCACCCTACATTCTGGGCCGTGTGGTAGATCGCGGGAGTGATAGTCCTGTTGAGTCCTTTGGAATCCACCCTCCGAATGTAGGACACGTCGAGCCTATAATTACGGTGATAAACAAGTTTCGTCCTTGCTTGTCATTGGTAATGCTTGCCATGTGTAGAAGTAATCCAATCTTGCCATGATAGCTAGATGTATTGCACTAATTGTAGTATTCATTGACATATATGATTAGGAGTATCTTAGGAATATTCATTCTATTCTAATTTATAACATGTTAATTAGCTTGTATGATACTAGTGGCATATGATGATCTTAGACTTAGGTATTTATCATTATTATAATTATCTTTATCCTGTGACTTATCCCCTTGAGTTATGTTAGATGCATATGGCTACTCATTACACAACTATAAAGTGGATGATCTCATAAATAAATCACAATATAAATCATTAGATATCCTTTTCTCTCTACCTTTCCATAGACTCCCTTCCCTGTGGTAAAATATAAATACGATACCGGATTACTCCCGGTGAAGTGCTACAATTGGTATTTCTATCCGTGCGCTTGCGATATCATGATCATTCTTTTATCAAGGCCAATCAAGAGTACCATGCCCCACATTTCTTTGAGCGTTATTGCTAGGGTGACGAGACTAGTGTATAGGTAATGCCTAGAAATGAGTGGTATATCTTGAGTACATATCCTGGTGAGATTAATATTGACGGTCATTAACTACATATTTTATACCATCAACATTAATATAAAATCACCAAAACACAATAGTAATAGGGCTTTGAGCTAACCATTTCCACAAGTTTTGGTACTTCACTTGTTTTGCGGGACAATGTTGGAAACATATACATTTTGGGCCAAAAGCAAAGGAAAACATATAAAGAATGACAAGGCCCTAAATGGACATAAGCAAAGCAAGGAGAAGAGAGGAGAAATGCCCATAAACATGAATATCAACATCTATACATAAGCCCGAGAAGTGGAAACCCAAATCCAACATGAAATGACATTGGGCCACATGACATGGGTTTAGTATTTTGGGCATAACTTCTTCATACGAACTCCGTTTTCGGTGCACCACCCGCCAAAACGGAGCTAACGACGAAACGGACGTGCACACAAAATTTCAGCCCAAACGGCCCAGGACAAGGTGCGCCCGCACCCAAATGGTGTCGGTTCGGGCCCAACCTTCTCTCAAGCGGTGCAATCAATGCAAAAGAATAGGCGGTGCGGTGTTGGTTGGCACGTTCACCGAACCTCGGGCCGCCCGGGAGGAGGTCGGTTTGGTGCTTTGATGGTGGTAGATTTGCATTTAGCCCCTCCTCTCATCCTATAAGTAGGTGGCCTCTCCCCCTCTCACACATAACCAATTCCATACACAACACAAAGGAGAGCCACAATGTAATAGAGAGGAGTTCTTGTTCTTCATCCTCCTCTTAGTTCTAATGGAGAATGAGAGAGGGAAAGCTAGAAGGATACTTTGCTCCTTCTACCCCGGAGTTGTCGGAGTGCCCTCGGTGGTCCGCGGTTCCTAGGAGGTCGGAGTGCCGGACTTGTCGGCACCCGCCACGCTTGTACCTCTACAAGTTCCTTACACTTTGGTAAGAAAGTTTGTGTTCATCTTTCGGCTTATTGTTCTTCAAGTATATTATCTTAGCTGTTATAAACTTGCGGGATCGATAGTCGTACCTTCGGGTCGTAACTCTTGGAGAAGGAACTCTTTGACCGGGGAACCTTGATCGACCCAAGAGTTGTGGATGGTAGTGCAAACGTGGTGTTTGGGCTAGCGTTCACCTATCTTTTGCGAAGCATCCCACGGTCGTGAGGGTAGGCGGCAGGGTTGTGACAGCCTTGTCCGTCCCCTTGTAATCCCTCCACGTTCGGGTGTGACGTAGAGCTAATGGCCGGACTACGCCTGTATTGGGGCGGGGGCGGTGCCGGGCAAGGAGATAACAGCCCAAGAAATCCCTGCACGAAAACCTAAGCCCATAAAGATACCTCACTACCCATAGTTATCCTTGGGCGGCTCGTTCGTAGATTAGTGCGCAACGTTCCTGTGGAAAATACGATACCCTGAATACTTCGGGTGAAAGCTACAACGACAGTTCCGTGACGCTTGCGGATTCTTACGCATACGTTAACGAATGTCAACAAGCTTTACGGCGCCGTTCTTAGGAACGGTTGTCGTAATTCTCTCGAGCCCTAGAGCACCCGTGTGTGTTGTATCCAAAAAAAAAATATAAATAGTTATTTATTTTTCTTTTTCAAAATGAAGCCTTCTCCAAATTTAAAATCTTTTACTCGCTTCAAAAGGGGAATTCACGAGGGGCCAACTTCTTTTTCAAAATCAAAATTTTCATTCGGCCATGAACTCCACCCTAATTTAGAAAAAAAATTGGTTCGGGCCCACTCCATCTCCGGTGACTATTTTAAAAACCCTTTGTTACCAACTATGAGATTTTGAGGAGTTATGTGCATGCCTAAGCATTCCCGGTATGACACAAGAAATTCACATGTGGAATTTGTTTTACGCTCTCCCCTCATAGGGAGAGCAAAACAATAGTACACTATTGTCGTAGGAAGTTTGAATGGGGACCGAGAAGAACTCAAAGACGCTTTTTGTCTAGCATTCTTCCCCATCAATGCCTACCAAGGACAACTCGCGATTTCAAGTAGGATGAGAAGGAGTCCATAGGTGCAGCCTAGGCCAGGATCATAATGTTGGCCTAGACTTGTCATTACCCGATAGTGTGTTTTTGCATATCTTTTGTTCGGGTCTTGACATAGATGCTGTCCTATGCCTTGACATGACCATTGGAGGGTCGTTTCCACGTCAACCTACAACGGAAAATCCTAACACATCCTAGAGAAGCTTGCTTCTCCCATTGTAGAACATATTCCCCTCCACATTAAGGGCATGTCAAGCATTGAGGAGCCCTCATCAGTCGAGTCATTCCGCGTGCCGCCATCGGAACCGACTGTTGAGCCCTCTCCCGAACCACGAACACCGAAGGAAGGAATGCTTCGTCCTTCGGAGTTTGCGATTGAATTCAAGGATGATGATGGAACCTCGTAAACCGAGGTGCGCTTAGACTTCCATATCTATCCCATCCTTGATTTCGATCTTCTCATAGGCTACCCTCTCGAAAAGCTTTTTCACAAAAAACCTATAGAGGGGAGCCGTGATGAGAAGTTGGGAAAGAATGCTTCGCCTCTCACACCTAGACATCCCAAAAGGTGAAGCATCTTCCCAACCAAAACCCGTTCGAGGAGGCGAAGTTTATAACTCTATTCGCTTCACCCAAGTTGTTTCCACATCTTAGTGAAACGAAACACCGTCGCCCTCACACGAACACAAGTCATGTTCCTTCACGGCCAACAAAACGTTGTTCTCGACAATAGTCAAGATTCAACGTTCATCCTTCATGACACATCTTTTGAGGGTAAAACCTCATGTGCCATGGACATGCACGGTTTTACAACTCTTGAGACCAAGCGAAAATATGTTGTTGGGCATAACAAGTTGTCAATTGAGACTTCCTACATGCTCACCTTTGGGTCTTCTCGAGTTTGTCTTGCTTCTAGCCGAGTGCTTCGACAAATATCACAACCATCTCTTGTTTCTCTTTGTAAAACTTTTAAGAGAATGGTTGCAAATCTCGTAGTAGCATGATGACGCTAACCTTGCGGCTTGAGCGTAATGCCAAATTCTTAGTGGTGAAACTGGGAACTTCACCACCAACAAATACAAGATGTTTTCCCGCGGTCAAGCTTATGACCATAACTCAAGCAATCACGGGAGATACCCCTGACTATCAAAAATAAAAATAAAAGTTTATGTATCTCTTATTATTGTCATAAAAAGAAAAAATATATAAAAAAACCCTCTCATTAAAAAAATTATCTTATCTCTCTTTTCAAATAAATAAAATGAATAAATAAATTTTATCTCTCTTTTCAAAAAAAAAGGCAATAAATAGTTTATCTCTCTTTTATTTCCTCAAAAAAAAAAAAGTTTTCCCCTCGCTTTTATTTTAACAATAATAATAATATCTCTTTCTCTTATTAATAAAAGCAAGAACATGTTATCAAGTTTAGTATGCACCTTCGGGTATTCTTGTCACTAACCATTTCGGTGGAGATCGATTAAGAAGAACAAAGAGGCATGCGACGCTCGAGAACATGGGGGCCACATCAACAAAAAAATGATGCTCATGGGAGATGGAACATGCTCAAAAGGAGACCCGGACCTTGCACACTTGACTTTTACATAAAAGTCCAAGTGTGGGGAGGAAGATGGTGACAATCTCAAGTTCCATCCACCAAGGGGTCATACAAAAAAAAAAAATTGAGGGTGAATAAAAGACGATGTCAAAGCCCTTGCTAATAAAGCTGAAAGAGAAAAGAGTTTAAAAAAAAAGAGAGATAAAAAAAAAGAGAGAAAAAAAATATACATAAGAATGTTGTCGAAAATAAATATATATATATATATAGAATAGAAAAAAATAATAAGAGAGAGAGAGGAGTAGGTTGCCCCACATGGTCAAGATAAACATCGATGTGTCTTTGCGACTCCACCCTTCATTGCTTTCACAAGCAAGAAAGGCTCCTCTCTTATCCTTTGCGGCTACCATCAAGGCCCATGGCCCGTACACACAAAGTTGTGTGTGCATCGCCTAGCCTTGAGATACACCTGGATGAGCCATCAAGAAAACACGCAAGCAACAACAACCGACGTTACATCCATGAATGTTGCCGGTAAGAATATCCGGGTATGCAAAGGAAATAAATGTTCACCAATACTCTTACTCATTCGTCTCCATATAGTCATATAAAATCTTGCTTTCTGGATTGTGATACATGCTCTTGTTTGGATGAACTCGTGCGGTACATCCATAGGTCTTTTTTAAATTAGCGTGGTGCTTAGGTTAAAAAAAGATCTCCTTTAATCAAAACTTTGACATGGTGTCAAAACTAGGTTAATGAACTTAGAGCTCTGTTATCATGATCTTTGGGAATATCTTATGTTGGAGATGATCAAGGCTATGTTTACACTGCCTCTTTATTTTAACCTTGCCCGAGTGATGCTAAGGTGAACGAAAAGAAAAAAAATAATAATAATAAAAAATAATAATAATCATAATAAAGGCTCCACGCGGTATTCTTGCCGATAGAGCCATGTGTTTGTTTTTTGTTTTGTTTTCTTTGTTTAAAATAAAATAGGTACAAGAATAAGTGTGGGGAGATCTCTCAAGCATACAAGCACACCCATCCGAGGTCACCCCAACACAAATGCACGTACACCGAGCAATTCACGATGGAGAAGGGCGAAATGAACGACTACCATTAACACCTTCCTCTTCAAACGGTGGTTTGTGCAACTCCCTCTCTCACATCCTCCAAAAGTTTTGAAGTTTAATATTGAACAAATCAAAAAGACAAAACTTCTTGAAAAAGCTCCATCTCCATGCTATCCTTTGATAAAATGTGCATACTCTTTATTCCTTGCTAATATTCCTATAGCTTGTGAACCACATATCTTAGGGACCCCATGTTATCTAAGTAATTGGAATATGTGATATAGCTTTGGATGATATGAACCTTGCTCTTTTATATGAACTTGGGATTTGTTTTCAAAAATTCAAAATTCAATTAGCATGCTCCTCAATGATGTGCATTTCCCACGAGCCATATGACATGATGATGATCATTCATGAGGAAAATAAACCATAGTCATATGCTACTTGTTTTCATGTTGAGCCTATGTCAAATTGTTTGTGACCTATGTTGAGATTCTTTTCATATGCCCAAGATCAAGATTCACGTACACCCACAAATAAAATGCCGACTCTTACACCGAGAGTTGCGCACAACATGCACCCTTCCATCCACCAAAAATATACTCCATTCATTTGTATCACGACCTCTCACCAAAAATCCCAGTTACCAAAGGAGAAGTATGGGCTATGTTTGAAATAAAATGATGAAAGAAGATATGGACATGTGTCCTCCAAAAAGAAAAAAAAGACGAGGAAGTCAGTACTCGTCCAAAAAAAAAGAAGAGAAGAAAAGGAATAAAGATAGCCCATACCTCCTTCAAATAAATTCCACAAAAAAAAAAGAGAGAGTCATGATACCTGGACTACACAAAAATGTTCCACACACTTTGCACATCTTGATCTAGGCCTATGACTAGTCTTTCCATGTGGTCCGGTTTTTGACTAAGGCAACATGACATGATACAAGTATGCCATTCTTTTTACCTACCCAAAACCCCACAAAAAGCCTTATATAGTTGGTAGGGAAAAAGAAAGCCGAATCTAAGCCTTTGGTGAGGAACAAACCACATACAAATTGAGTGATCTGAGTGAATCATTTGAGGAGCAAGGCTATATTTACATTTTCAAAATCAAATGAAAACCCAAGTTCCTGCACTTATTTGTAGCAAGGGGATTTGATTCTATGTTGTTCCATAATTCAATTACCCAAGATTAAACGTGGTAGACACATCAAAAGGTTCACAAGTGCAGGTGAAGCTTGGAATAACTTGTATGCAGGTTACATATCAAGGAGATGACCCATCTTAGTCCTTAGCCTTTACTCGAGGACGAGCAAAGGACTAAGTGTGGGGGAGTTGTTGACGGTCATTAACTACATATTTTATACCATCAACATTAATATAAAATCACCAAAACACAATAGTAATAGGGCTTTGAGCTAACCATTTCCACAAGTTTTGGTACTTCACTTGTTTTGCAGGACAATGTTGGAAACATATACATTTTGGGCCAAAAGCAAAGGAAAACATATAAAGAATGACAAGGCCCTAAATGGACATAAGCAAAGCAAGGAGAAGAGAGGAGAAATGCCCATAAACATGAATATCAACATCTATACATAAGCCCAAGAAGTGGAAACCCAAATCCAACATGAAATGACATTGGGCCACATGACATGGGTTTAGTATTTTGGGCATAACTTCTTCATACGAACCCCTCCGTTTTCAGTGCACCACCCGCCAAAATGGAGCTAACGACGAAAAACGGACGTGCACACAAAATTTCAGCCCAAACGGCCCAGGACAAGGTGCGCCCGCACCCAAATGGTGTCGGTTCGGGCCCAACCTTCTCCGGCGGTGCAATCAATGCAAAAGAATAGGCGGTGCGGTGTTGGTTGGCACGTTCACCGAACACCTCGCCGCCAGGAGGAGGTCGGTTTGGTGCTTTGATGGTGGTAGATTTGCATTTAGCCCCCTCCTCTCATCCTATAAGTAGGTGGCCTCTCCCCTCTCACACATAACCAATTCCATACACAACACAAAGGAGAGCCACAATGTAATAGAGAGGAGTTCTTGTTCTTCATCCTCCTCTTAGTTCTAATGGAGAATGAGAGAGGGAAAGCTAGAAGGATACTTTGCTCCTTCTACCCCGGAGTTGTCGAGTGCCCTCGGTGGTCCGCGGTTCCTAGGAGGTCGGAGTCTTGGGACTTGTCGGCACCCGCCACGCTTTTGTACCTCTACAAGTTCCTTACACTTTGGTAAGAAAGTTTGTGTTCATCTTTTCGGCTTATTGTTCTTCAAGTATATTATCTTAGCTGTTATAAACTTGCGGGATCGATAGTCGTACCTTCGGTCGTAACTCTTGGAGAAGGAACTCTTTGACCGGGGAACCTTGATCGACCCAAGAGTTGTGGATGGTAGTGCAAACGTGGTGTTTGGGCTAGCGTTCACCTATCTTTTGCTTGAAGCATCCCACGGTCGTGAGGGGTAGGCGGCGGGGTTGTGATGACCTTGTCCGTCCCTTGTAATCCCTCCATGTTCGGGTGTGACGTAGAGCTAATGGCGGACTCGCCCGTATTGGGCGAGGGCCGGTGCCGAAGTAAGGAGATAACAGCCCAAGAAATCGCCTTGCACGAAAACCTAAGCCCATAAAGATACCTCACTACCCATAGTTATCCTTGGGCGGCTCTGTTCGAGAGATTAGTGCGTAACGTTCCCTGTGGAAAATACGATACCTCAATACTTCCGGGTGAAAGCTACAACGACAGTTCCGTATGCTTGCGGATTCTTCTCGCATACGTTAACGAATGTCAACAATTAACTCCACTATGGATAATGGTGCTAAGTTTACATCCCACTACTAACACCGCCTAACTCCGCTTTGTTGGATCATGAGGTTAATCCCATATCCAAGCTAACATGATTAGATAGATATCCCACATATATTTCTCTCGCCTTCCTAATGAGGATCGTGTTAGAAATATCAACAAGCATTTCTCGGCGCCGTTGTTGGGAAGGCGTAGTCTATTTAGAAAAATAAATTTTTCTTGGCTTTGTTTTTAAAACTTTCCTAGTTCGGGAGAGCATAGTCAATATCTTAATTTCAAGATGCTTGTTTTCAAAACTTCAAAAAGTTTTTCTAGTGCTTCTTTCCAAATTTTCATAGTTTGGGAGGGTATTAGCCAAAACTTAGACAGAATTATTCCTATTAAGTTGATATTGTTTCTGACTTTATTAGTTAGAAAGGGTGGTAGCCAGAAATCCTATAAACACATCATATAAGGAAACAAGAGAGATCCCTTTACATCACCTAATGCATTGAGAACCCATTATCACATACTCAAACAGGTTCAACCCTGTTCTCTATTTTGTTTTTGATCTTATGCAGGAAAAAATATATGTATGAATAGAAACCTTCCAGAGAATTTTATTGAAGACCCCGAGAAATTAATCGAAAAGGCAAGAGCAAAACTCGGACAAACTCTAGCACCTACACCATCATCATCATCATCATCGTCTGATAATTCAAGATCTACTGAATCGGAAGTTAATCAAGTTACTAGAGACTTGACATCTGAATTTGAAGATATGGCAACCAAGACACTTCGTGAATTCTCAGCTCCTACCACGGACAATATTCTTGGTGGTCTGAAGGTAGAGGTTGGAGACAAAGGCTATGAGCTTAAGCCGGGGCTCATCAATATGGTGCAAGCTAGTCAATTTTGTGAAAAGGCACATGAAGATGCTAGTGCTCATCTCCAACACTTTCTGGAGATCTGCAGCATATTTACTATGAAGGACGTACCCACAGATGCAATCTTGCTTCGTCTCTTTCCATTCTCACTATTGGGAAGAGCTAAGCAATGGTTCTATGCTACGAAAGATAAGAATACAACATGGGATATATGTTCCACAGCCTTTCTTGCTAAGTTCTTTCCTGTAGGCAAGACAAATGCATTAAGGGAAAGATAACCAATTTTCAACAACGGCATGATGAATCGGTCCCGAAGCATGGGAGCGTTTTCAAGATTACATTTCAAAATGTCCACACCATGGGATGGAGAAGTGGCTGTTGATGCGAGACTTTCTATCATGGGCTTGTTCCCGGTGCTCGTGAAACTATGGATCTTTGCGGTGGTGGTGCTTTCTTATCACTTACAATTACTAATGCTACGAGCTTGTGGAGAAGATGGCTTCCAACCAAGGTTGGAGTGAAGAGCGTCAATCTCGCAAGAGGGGAATGCACCAGGCTTAAAGAAGTAGATATGCTATCTGCTAAAATGGACCTTATTATGGAGAAGCTAGAGGATAGAGATCCTCAACCCGTAGTAGTTATGCAAATTCAAGACTCTGCATGACATGTGAAGAATGTGGAAACTTAGGCCACACCGGCGGGAATTGTCCGAGAGATCATGGAGGATATTAACTTCATCAATAACAACAACAATAATTTCCGTCCTCAATGTAATCAAGGTTCGAACCAACGAGAGGCCCAACTATCAAAGCAATTATCAAGGCAACTACCAAGGTAACAATCTAGGTAACAATTTCAATACTTATCAACTTTCTTTGAGAGATCTTGTTGTTAACCAAGGTAAAACCATGGAGAATCTGTCAAAGAAAAATAGCAACTAATGATAAAGCTCTTGAACTTATTAATACTCGTTTAGAAAGCTTTTCTTCAGCTATCAAGAATCAACACATTTTTAATAAGATGATAAAATCTTAGATTTCTCAGTTATCTGTTCCACTAACCACACCAGGAAAGATTCCAGGGCAGCCGAAAGAATTAGAAACTGCAAATCTTATCGATATTTATAATGCAAGTCGTTACTATAGATAGACCACAGGAAGCTGTTGGTTGGAAGACTCAATGCCACCTAAAAAGGAAGATCCAGGAAGGCCGGTCATTACAATCAAGATTGGACAACTTACATTCAATAATGCTCTCTCGTGATTTTAGCTCAAGCGTCAACATACTACCCAAGGTAATTCATGAGAAGATATATGGTGAATCACTTTTGAAAACAAATATGTGCTTGCGGCTTGCAGATCAATCATTTTGTTATCCCGAGGGGATTGTTGAAGACGTGTGTGTGGGAATCAGAGGTTCCTACGTACCAGCAGACTTCGCAGTTGTAGACACTGGAAGAAATGAAAGAGCACCGATTATACTCGGAAGACCATTCTTATGCTCAGCCAAAGCTGTCATCTACGCAGACAGTATGAAGATTGTTTTCAATATCAAAGGGAAGAGGGAGAAATTCATTTTCAAGGACAAGGTACACAACTCTCTTACTTATTCCCAAAATGCTCATCATTATATTTTAGAACCGAAGATGGAAAGTCACAATCAGAACAGAAGGAGGAACCAGAATCAAAACAAGAACAAGATGGCACAGCCTACAAAGGTAATGGTAGTAAATAAAATCAAATCTTATAATGACCATTTATTGGAGTCTCAATGCTTCACAACAAGATGATCCGGTACTCCTACTATTCATTGCTCTATTAATCGCTGAAATTTCTATAATACATATTGCGACAACTTTGGATCCGGAATTAATCTAATGGCAAAGGATACATATGAATTATTATTTGGAAAATTGCCGTTGCAACCAACATATGTGCGGCTGCGGATGGCGCATCAATCCTATAGAGTTCCTGAAGGAATTGCCAAAGATGTGCCAGTCAAGATCATGGATCATTATGTTCTCACTGACTTTGTAGTCATGGACATGGGAAAGGAAGAAGACCCTCCAATAGTGCTTGGGAGACCATTCCTCAACACTACGCGTGCAATCATCTACATCCATACAGGGAGAGATACATTTCCAATTTCCTAAAGAGAAGGTACGTGTTTACTTTAATAGCTATAATGATTATACAAATCCCGGGGGAAGCGGGGCAGCTCGTCGCCGCCATAATAGACGATGGATCAAGAATTTAGGAGAAGATAAGGTGAGTGAAGTGATCAAGCTCTTACACCGAATACATCCACGGAGAAAAAGAATCAACTACTCGAGAAAAGAAGAATACATCATCCAAAAGATGGAGGAAGAAAAGATATTTCTTAGAACATCGAAGAAACTATAGAATCATCGGTGCCACCTATTGTGACCACCGATATACCATGGGAGTAAAGAGCGAGAATATGAAGTCTTGTTCGGAGGACTTCAAACACCTAATCCTCGCCGCAAGGTAAGTCGGTAAGTTATCCATATTTAAATTCCCGCATTGCATACTTCATTTTTTCCGTATCATATTTATCTTTCCCGTATAATATATATGTATTTGAAAAATAACAAAAATATTTTTTTAGCTTTGTGAAAACCTTTAAGCCCCATGCTAATATCTCCGAGGCTAACACCTCTAGGCTATCTATTTGTGGTGGCATAAAAATAAAAATAAAGATAGATTACTTATGCACAAGCTTTTATCTTTTATTGCATACAAAAATAAAATAAAAATTTGAATAATAAAAAAATACAAAAAATATATATATATTATTATAATATTTTGTTTGCTTTGGAAAGTTTGTTAAGAGTCTAGTTTTTTTTTATAAAGTCTAGATGTTTAAATAATCTTTTGTTAGAGTGTGAATAAAAAAGATTGAAAAAGAGAGTGTACACTAAAGTTTACTTTGCTCAACTAAAAGGAACCTTAAAATCTACCAACATGGAGATGATGAACAGTTGCTCCGTTGTTATACTCTTCTAGTACCTAGCTTTCAAGCTTAATTTCTATCGAGCTCCATTTGCAAAATAAAAACCTTAAATCTGAAACTTATGAGTTACAAATGCTTGCTCTAAAGTCTAGGTAATTGACGGATATGATATATGATAGTCCGAGCTACTATTTGATCTTACTCCTAGTGACACTAGATTTACGGAGATTTATATTTTGAAAATTGAAAAGTGCACATGATAAGTTCTTATGTGACAAGAGTGTGAACCTCCTACCACAGCCATATATACATAGATTAGGAAACCCTTTTTGTTATATATATAGGGCTGCTTGCTTTGCATTGAGTTTGTTCAAACTTTGTTGACCCTTAGAAACTTATCATGCCGATCATGTACACTCCACTCCACTACATTCTACTCTACTTATAACCACCATACCACTATCTTTTCACTTTAGCCAACAAAAATGTTCTATTCCTATTCCAGAGAGAGCAACCAAAAATATTTCCTATACCCATCCACTCATTCATTGCTAGCCAATATCTTACAAAAGCTCCATTATATTTATTTGTCTCTCAAAAATATTGCAAAAGAGATTTGGGTTGTAAATCTTATAAAAAAAGAGAAGGGAGATGAAAAATGGACAAAAGTCCTACAGGCGTAGAGCCTACGTCCCTAAAGAAAAGAAAAAGAGAAAATAGAGATGAAAAATGAACAAGTGTTCGAGGGCGAGTAGAGCCCACATCTCTAAAATAAAGATGAAAAATGGACGAGTGTTCGAGGGTGAGTAGACCCCACATCTTTAAAGAGAGGAAATAAAAAGACAAAAGTCTAGGGCCAGCAGAGCCCACCTCTCTAAAAGAAAAAAATAAAGAAAGAAAAAGATACAACCCAGATTCTCTACAAAAATTCAAAAAGAGAGATAATCCTTCAAGGAGCATAAGTAAGATATTCCTCATCTATTCTATTCACTCTACTATATATATTCTATCCACCATACACATGCACCACTTGATCAGTGTGATTTGTATCTTTGGATCCATTGTTTGAATTTACAATATATGCTTAGTGAGTAAGTTTAGTTTTCTCCTACCTATGAGCTCCAGATATATAAGCTTTAGATACAAGGTGAGCGAGAAGAAAGCATAGTGTGCTATTGCCTTAGTCAAAAATATTACATATTATGAAAGAAAGGCAACACTACTTTATTGCTTAAGAAAGGATCCACAAATACCACAAATGAGAGATTAGAGAGAGTCACACGAGAACTTTGAGTTTTATTTTGAAAATCAAAGAAAAAAACTCCGGAAGGACAAATTTGATCAAAAGAGTTTGAGATTTAGTGCTTGACTTGGTTGTTCTATCTTTCAATTACCCAAGATTGAAGAAAAGATACAAGCCCCAAAAGGTAAGAGGTAATTGAGTACGTTAAAATTCTAAACAAGTTTAATTTTATCCGGAGAGAAATTTTGTTTGAAAGCATGTGTACTCTTAAGGTGTGATAAGCGTTGCGGCAAACTCCCGATCCAAGTAAGAAGTTTAATATAATATTTTGTTTTGTGTCTTGCTAAGAGACTAGCAAGAGGTAAGCTTGGGGAGCTTGTTGACACCTGTTATAGCATAAATTTATAAGTTAAATAACATGAATTAAGGGCTCAAGTCAAAGACCAAACATAAGTCTAGGGGTCTAACTAACATAATTCTACGAGTTTTGGTATTCTATGACTTTTCGGGGACTTGATAGATAATTGCGAGAATAATGGAGAAAGTTCCTAATATCCAAGGCATATGAAGACCAAACTTAACCGTGAAGCAACTCAACCCGAAAAGTGGACTAAAACATTCTAGAAGATACCGGAGGACACCGTAAAAGACGGGAAGCCGAGGTGGCATGCCACCCCGGGCGCCGCCAATGCCAACTTGGCCGCCGCCGGGTGGGGCCATCCACTCACCTCACATTTTTATGTCGGTTTACCACCGACCTTGAGGTTGTATCTACACCGTTGTTGAAGGTCGGTTTGATCCAAGGGTTGATGTTCATCGCCAAGTACTATATAAGAAGACCAAACCGACCACGAGGCTCATAACAATTTCATTATCAACTCATACCCATCAAGTCCAAACAAGTCTAGACATAAGCCCTAGTTCATACTAGAAGCAATTAGCTACATAGCTAGTTCTAGTTGAAGATCAAGTTCATCTTGAGTTCCCGATAGTCAAGAAGTAGCAAGGATCATTGTTCTTGAGACTTCTCTCTTGTATTCAATCTGTAAGTACTCTTATATCTAGAATACAATTGTTATGGTTCTGATCTATATAATTATTATATTCTTATTGATATGTGTTTATGCTTGCTATGATTATATGTTTAGTTTAGTAAGATTGCTTTATATTTTATGCATGGAATTGTATAGCATCCATATAGATGATCACTATGTGGGTGATAAGCAATGTGTAAACGTGGTGTTTATACAACGTTTATCTGTAATTGCACCCTACATTCTGGGCCGTGTGGTAGATCGCGGGAGTGACAGTCCTGTTGAGTCCTTTGGAATCCACCCTCCGAATGTAGGACACGTCGAGCCTATAATTACGGTGATAAACAAGTTTCGTCCTTGCTTGTCATTGGTAATGCTTGCCATGTGTAGAAGTAATCCAACCTTGCCATGATAGCTAGATGTATTGCACTAATTGTAGTATTCATTGACATATATGATTAGGAGTATCTTAGGAATATTCATTCTATTCTAATTTATAACATGTTAATTAGCTTGTATGATACTAGTGGCATATGATGATCTTAGACTTGGGTATTTATCATTATTATAATTATCTTTATCCTGTGACTTATCCTGTTGAATTATGTTAGATGCATATGGCTACTCTGCATTACACAACTGTAAAGTGGATGATCTCATAAATAAATCACAATATAAATCATTAGATATCCTTTTCTCTCTACCTTTCCATAGACTTCCTTCCCCGTGGTAAAATATAAATACTATACCCGGATTACTCCCGGTGAAGTGCTACAATTGGTATTTCTATCTCGTAAACTTGTAGATATCATGTTCATTCTTTTATCAAGGCCAATCAAAAGTACCATGCCCCGCATTTCTTTGAGCGTTATTGCTAGGGTGACAGACTAGTGTATAGGTAATGCCTAGAAATGAGTGGTATACCTTGAGTACATATCCCGGTGAGATTAACTCCACTATGGATAATGGTGCTAAGTTTACATCCCACTACTAACACCGCCTAACTCCGCTTTGTTGGATCATGAGGTTAATCCCATATCCAAGCTAACATGATTAGATAGATATCCCATATATATTTCTCTCGCCTTCCTAATGAGGACCATGTTAGAAATATCAACACTCTACTAGACGAGCTGAAAGAAAAAAAATATCCAGTTAAAATCAAACAATGATAATTATCTTTAGGTGACCACATAATAATAAACATCGTGTTTGGACACATTGACATGTTTGCTATTATCCTGAGCGTTCAACAATAAACATGGACGCATCTACTACTGGCAAGAGTACTTTGCAATAAAATGTATGCCCCGGTGCAACGCATTTACATATTTTACTAGTAATTACATATATTAAGAACCCCTCAAAAAAATTACATATATTAACGGGGGTTAAACTTGATTAAAACATTGTTCAACCCATCCTAAAATTATTTCGGCTTCATCGCTGATCATAAAACCTATGAAATGTTTGCTTGTTGATATGGTAGTATCAACGGTGTATTCCCTTGGCTCCTTCGCGAGTGTGTGCCATAAGAATATGTGGCAGATTTCTCTATCTCTAGATTTTGCATTCAACCCCCTTATTCATCATGTATTCATCATGTATATTATATATTCTCAAACTTCGATGGCAATTTTTTTAATTGGTATGACTAAGTATTATACGTCACGATAAACTCATATATATATTTTTTTTGCAAGTCGGTAGTTTTAAGCAATGAAGCTCAGTATTACTATTTAGAATCTACTTTGGGCTTGGAAGGCCGAATTCTTATTTGGCACACGCTCTCTACTTAAGAAAACGGCGCACACGCTCCTCGTCTCTAGTCTTCTCTCTATTCAGCCGAGCGGGCCCCTCTGCGTGTTTTTATTTTTTTTTTTTGAACAGTGAAACGCCGCCCGTGACCGCCCGTGACCGCCCATTTCCTTTTCCATTTCTCCCTCGTCCTTTTCCATTTCTCTTTCCTCGACGCGCATTTAGGAAAACCCTCGCGGAGTTGGATTTACGCCCAAATCCGGTGACTCTCCCCGGCCGGCGTGCCCCTCTCCGCGCAAGCCGCACGCCCGCGCCTTGCGCGCTGCGTCTCCACGTCCGCCCGACGAGGAACCCTCCGGTCTCGGCGCAAAGGGTTGCGTGTTCTCGTGGGGCGTGTCCTTTTCCGACGACGAACCCTCCGCTGGCCTCGCCGGGGTCTTCGTCTAGCCGGCGGGTCCCCCATGCCGCTTAACGGGGCTGCTACAAGGTGCTGCTCTATTTTTTCGGCTTTCATTACGATTTTGATTTTGATTTGGATTCGAGGCGAGGCGGATTTCGATTTTGAGCGGTTTCGTTTCGCTTAGCCGTAGGTGGATTCGAGTTTTGAGGCGGCATTGACGAATCCTTGGATTTTGTTGTGTAGATCCGCGCATTGGGTTGGAGGAGTGCAGAATCCGGGGCGTAATCCAAGGGCGAAGCGGTCGGCCCGAGTTCCACCGGCTGCCTTTTGACTTCGCAGGCTTATCCAGTGCGACACCCGGTGCTTCCTCGCCCCTTTAGGGTTTAGGGTTTATGTGTATCGATTTTGTCTACTTGCAACTGCGTCGGATCTGAGGAGCGAGAGGTGGAGAAATATATGAATCATGTTTCCTTTGGTTCATGGATTTCAGTTTAGAGGCACTTTTTGTTTTTGTGGCCAATGGAATCACAGATTCACTTTTTTTTTTTTTTTTTTTTGATCAAAACATTGTGCGATGTATTTTTATTTGTTCGTTAACGGCTAAGAGATTACGCAGAGATTCTTGTGCATTATATGTTTCATGAGGTCGGGTGGCATCGTAGAACTTTGCATCTGAATCGTTAACAACTTTGTTTCTCAATGACCAAAGTATCCGAATAGGCTACTAGAGTCAACGTCTCGGCTTTGTTAACAATTTTGTTTCTCAATGATCAAAGTATCTCGAATTGGCTATTTAGAGCCAATGCAGATTGCTGTGCATTATAAGTACATTATGCACTCATATTTCAAAGATAATTTTGTTAACAATCTTGTTTGTCAATGATCAAAGATAATTTTTCATATTATCTTAGGTATGCGATCGATTTCAGCAGCTCTTTTTTATATATATCAGTACATTATGCATTTCTTTATTGTGCGATTCGTTAAGTATATAACATCATAATGTATAAATTCTTGATGCTACATTTTTTTGTTAATGTAATAACATTTTCTTTTATTGTAATGATGCTACATTTATAATTTTTCATATTATTCTTGATGCTACGTTTTTTTTAATTGTGCGAGTTCTAGTCGGTGTCGGTGTCCATTCCGACGGGGAACCCTCCGCCTCGCATCGCGGGGTTCTCAACATTGCCTCGCGGTCGTTCAAGGTGCATATCCCCATATTTTTACCGAGTTCATTACGATTTGCGAGTCCCATTTCGATTTTGAGTCGGATCCGTCCCCATGGTGTTATGTATTTGTTGGATTTTTTTTCTTACCTGGATTTGGTCTCGCTTTGGGCAGATTCGACGCTAGCGGATTTGTTGGTGGATTCTGTTTGGAGGGGGAGTCCGATTTTTTGAAAGGATTTATTCTCGCTTTGATATCTTTACTTGATGCCTTCATGCGTTTATGTTATGCCTTCATGCGCTACGCAATTGCTTATGTTATGCGCAATAGAAAGGATGTGGATGCCCCGCGACTCATCCGCCTCCCCAAGGGTTTATTTGCATAATACCGCTAGGAGAGGTGGAAGTCCTCTTGAAGAAGGGGTCCGTCGAGATTCGGTGCCGTATTCTAGGAGTCCGAGGAGGAAGAAGATGGTCGAGGAAGTTAGGGGCACATATGTGCTTTTACTCCCTTGATTTCTACGTAACTATAATTGCCAAACATCTTCGATCTATTAATTTTGTCTGCCGGAATTTTTTCGACCGCAGGTTATCTTGATAAGATTATAAACTGTTATTATATAAGCCGCCTCAAAGACGTTCACAAAGTTTAGGCACCTAAATAGTAATGACTTTCCCGGGCAAGCTTAAACTTTTTGTTTACGAGTCATCAATGCTTTTGAACTTGAGGCCATGGAAAAGGCAAAAGTCATTGAATGGAACAAAGATCCCTAGGCGCAGATTAGGGTTCTAGTGTTGGGTGTAGCTAGTCGAGAGCGTGGGCTATGGTTTTCTTGTCTTTGCTTGTCAGCGATGGATGGGGGGGGTGGGAGAGAGAGAGAGAGAGAGAGAGAGAGAGGTAGAGAGATAGGGAGAGAGAGAGAGGTAGAGGAGAGGGAGTGGAAGTGAGAAATACAAAGATGGGGTGCACTGTCTGCCATTTTTTATTTCTTAACTTACTACTGGCTGACAACATATTCTTTTAGCCATTGATTTGCAGCCCCATCCTGTTTTCCATGCACCCACACATAATTATGTGTTAGTAGCATCACCGCTGCGCTGCCGCACAAATCATGGCTCCTTGGTGGGAGTGATGCATAGAGATAGAGGTATTGGGGGGGAGGGAGGAGAGAGGGACAGAAATATGGATACTGGGAGAGAGAGAAAGAGATAGAAATGGAGGGAGGGTGAGGGGGAGAGTGAGAGAGAGTGTGAGTGATGGATAGGCAGAGGGAGAGGGAGAGCAATAGGGAGATATAGTCAGATAGAGGAGAGAGTGTGGATCTCTCTGGTTTTTTACAACTACAAAAGGCCTGGAAGTAGGTAGGCAGAGCTGACAACAGTGCATAATGTGTACTTTTTAAAACTACAAGGCATGAAAGTCTGCATTGGTTGAAACAATGAAACCATATTATGCAGGAAATGTCCAAAGAGCTTTTTGTTGAGTGTTTTGTTTTTCTTAACTCCGCACTTAGAATCGCATGTATATTATCTCGAAAGAGAGATGATCCGAAAGAGATATGCACACCAAAAAAATTATGTTTGGATCAAGAAATAGAGATATAGATAGAGATTGATAGAGAGGGGGTATAGAGAGAGAGAGAGATTGAGGGATGGAGGGACATAGAGAGAGACAGAGAGTGATAGGGACGAGCACAAGGACGAGAGAGATTGAGTTTGAGATAAAGATAGTGAGAGTTAGACAGAGAGAGATGGAGATAGAGGGACGAGATTGGAAATAGTGGGAGAGCGCGGAGATGGAGACGGACAAACAAGAGACAGAGAGGGATATAGAGGGAGGTTGAGAGATAGAGGGAGAGAGATACATAGGTAGAGAGAGAGACAGAGAGGGAGGGAGCCAGATATGTATGACAAGCCCAATCTAGATGATTTTAAACATCATCTGCAGCCAGCACCACAACAGGATAATAAGTATGTTCCCAATTCTTTTTATGAATAGTTTCTCATATTGAGAGAGAATAGAGAGTGAGTTTGAGAGGGTGAGATATAGGCATATAGAAATAAATAGAGAGAGATACTTGGAGAGAGAGAGAGAGAGACTAATGAATATAGGTATACAGAGTTAGAGTCAGGAGGGGTAAGGGTGAGAAAGAGAGAGAGAAGGAGAGTGAGAGAGATTTAGATAGAGGGGTAGATGGAGAGAGATGGGGGAGAGAGAAGTAGGGACGCTTAGGACATAGATAGAGTGATAGAGGATAGAGACAGGGGGACGGGAGATAGAGATGGAGATAAAGATAGTGAGAGTTACACGAGAGAGAGACGGACGAGAGATTGAGTAATAGAGGGAGAGTGAGAGAGATGGAGAGGGACAGACAAGAGACAAAGAGGTATAATGTCAAAGATATTTATTTTTGGTGGGACATGTTTGCATCTGGTTACTTTCATTTTATTTTTTAAAATTAACTTGCTTTTTTAGTAGTGCCCTCTTCCTTTTTCTTCTCGTAAATTTTATTGGCGATTTACTTGGACACAAACTTCAAGTTGTAATCCTTGTAGCTAGTTTTTTTATTATTATTTTTTGCTATATGATCCTGTATTTTACTCAGTAGCAAGTATAGTTTTTGTAGTTTAGTCATGCTCAACACCGCTTTGAACAATCCATTGTCCTTTTGCTTTGCACACATATTTGGATGGGTGCACTCCCCGTACATAGGTGTCAATCTATATCATTCCCTGTCATGCCCTATTCACCCCATGTATTAATATCAATTAAATAGTAATAGGTCATAATTACAAAATTAGAATAATATTTTGTTATCATTTATTGATATATGGTTGACAAATATTGACAAAACTTTGTACTACCACATTAAAAACTTTATACTTGGTACATTGAAAACTTTTTTGACCTATTAGATGATAAACTTTGTTTAAAAAAAAAGATAGCTTCAACGCTTTATACTTTGGTACAATGAAAACTTTCCACTCATTAAAAACTTTATAGTGGTACGGATGATAAACTTTGACCTATTAGATGATAAACTTTTTATATTAAAAAAATATAGGTACAATACTTTATACTGGTACTTTGAAAACTTTGTACTACCGCATCAAAAACTTTATAATTTGGTACCTTGAAAACTTTTTGACCTATTAGATGATAAAATTTGTATAAAAAAAAAAAAGATAGGTTCAAACACTTTATACTTGGTACATTGAAAACTTTGTACTACCGCATTAAAAACTTTATAGTGGTACCTTGAAAACTTTGATCTATTAGATGATAAACTTTGTAAAAAAAAAAAAAAGCTTCAAAACTTTAGAATCAGATATTAATACAACTTTTTTAACCATGATATTTCCAAAATTGTGCTTGCTAGGTTCAACACTTTGATATATGACATTATAAACTTTTTTAGTAGTGAGTTCAAAACTTTTTAGAATTTATATAACTTTTTGTGTATTTTAATCAGTCTACTGTGTTGTCACATTTAAAATCTTTATACTTCTACATCCAAAACTTTGCACTTGGAAATTTTAAAATTTGAAATCTAATATTATAAGCTTTATAGTTTTTTTGTATATATATGATCTGTCATTGTCTTTATCAAAAGATGTAATTACTATTCTTTTTTTGCAAAAAACAACTACTGATTTTTTCCATTGAGATGTTTGTTTCATTCTTCCTTTTTTTTTTAATATATTGACATCACTAACTTTTTGTTTTCCTTTTGTTATGTCATTTTCAAGTAACATAATATAGCCAAGTATTGGTCGGTTCTATGTTACTAAAGATACATTTGCAGAATCTTTCAAATCAAGGGGATGGGTAGGCAACTTTGAGATGGATGTGTTTTGTGAGGCAATGAATATAGACTACATTTCTCAAATGAAAATAGATGCCAAGAAAATAAATCCCAAAGAAATTCTTACGTACTAGTGATATTGTGGTAACATTTATATCTTATCCCTCTCTCCCCGATATTTTGTTTTCTTCTTTCTCTTTGTCCACATTTCTTTTTCTACTTCTTGTGCTACATTTTAAATTCACAAAGTACCTGTTTTGTTTCAAATGAAACAGAACAAACTAAGGGTAACCAAGAAGTTCAACGTCTCTGCAGAAAAGGAATATGTTATGAAGAAGTTGGAAATTTCAATGGACAAATATGATATGGTTAGTGAAGATTTTTTCCCCTATTATGAATATTAGTTAAGTTAACTCAAATATTTATTTTCTCAAACAATACTCGAGTCATGATCGCTGTTCTTGATATCAAACATTGGTGGTTAATAGTTGTTGACCTCGAGAGATCATCGATTTGATTTCCTAAACTCATGTCAAATGTCTGCTAATTGTTTGAAGACCTCAATTCAGATAGTAAGATAATTCTCTCTCTCTATCGGTGCATGTAATCTCCATCATTTTTACACTTTTTTCCCCATGTTTTTGTTTTACGTGTCGGTGTAATAATTTCAGTCTGCTTCTACGAGTCCATGTATGACAAGCCAAATCTTGATGATTTCAAAGAACATCCGCGGCCCGAAGACCACAACGGGAGAACAAGTATGTTCCCAAACCTTTTATGAATAGTATCTCGTATTGAGAGAGAATATAGAGGGAGTTTTTGAGAGAGGTCGCTGCTGCTTCCTTGAGCGAAAACTTGTGATCTACTTTGAATAATCAATGCATTGGACCTCTAGTTTCTTTTTTTACAGTTTTTTGAATTTTTGCTCAATGTTAAATCATTTTTTTCGAACTTATTTAAAAATTTAGCTAGTTTTGTGCACAGCAATGTTTAGATCTGGTAGAGAGAGATAGATGGATAGTTGGTATGGCGATAGGGGGGGGAGATATGGGACAAGGAGAAATGGATATACGCGGGAGTTACATAGAGATGGGGGGGGAGAGGGAGAGAGAGAGAGAGAGAGAGTAGAGTAATAGGGAGAGAGATAGGGGTAGAGGAGAGGGAGTGGAAGTGAGGGCACCATGCATCATTTTTTTATTTCTTAACTTACTACTTGGTGACAACATATTCTTTTTAGCCATTGATTGCAGCCCATCATGTTTTCCATACACCCACACATAATCATGTTTAGTAGCGAAAGACCACAGCTACCCGCCTCACCAATCATGGCTCCTTTGGTGGGAGAGATGGATAGAGATAGGGGGAGGGAGGAGAGAGGGACATAAATATGGATACTTTGGGAGAGAGAGAAAGAGATACAAATGGAGGGGGAGAGTGAGAGAGAGTGTGAGTGATGGATAGGCAGAGGGAGAGGAGAGGGAGAGCAATAGGGAAATATATGCGGATAGAGGAGAGAGTTTGGATATCTCTTTATTTTTTACAACTATAAAAGGCACCGAAGTAGCTAGGCGGCAACAACACAAGCATAATATGTACTTTTTAAAACTAGAAGGCATGAAAGTATGCATTGGTTGAAAACAATGAAAACATATTATGCGAGGAAATGTCCAAAAAGAGCATTGTTGAGTGTTTTTGTTTTTTCTTAACTACACCAGAATCGCATGTAAATTATCGAGAGAGAGATGATCCAAAGAGATATGCACACCAAAAAATTATATGTGGATCAAGAAATAGAGATATAGGTAGAGATTGAAAGAGAGGGGGGTATAGAGATAGAGATAGAGATAGAAAGAGATAGATAGAGGGAGGGAGGGACATAGAGAGAGAGAGAGAGTGATAGGGACAGGGGACAAGGACAGGGGAGATTGAGTTTGAGATAAAGATAGTGAGAGTTAGACGAGAGAGAGATGGACATAGAGGGACAGAGATTTAGAAATAGTGGGAGAGTGCCGAGAGATGGAGACGGACAGCAAAAGAGACGAGAGGGATATAGAGGGAGGTTGAGAGATAGAGGGAGGGAGATACATAGGTAGAGAGAGAGAGACAGAGAGAGAGCGAGCCCGATATGTATGACAAGCACAATCTAGATGATTTTTAAACAGGGATAACAAGTATGTTCCCAATCTTTTTTTGAATAGTTTCTCATATTGAGAGAGAATATAGAGTGAGTTTGAGAGGGAATATAGGCAGATAGAAATAAATAGAAAGAGATAGGGAGAGAGAGATAGGGAGAGAGAGAGAGAGAAGAGACAGAGAGAGTAATGAATAGAGGTATACAGCATGAGAGTCAGGAGGGGAAACAGTGAGAAAGAGAGAGAGAAAGAGAGTGACAGAGATTTTAGATAGAGGGAGATGGAGAGAGATGAGGGGAGAGAGAGGGAGGGACGCGGGGACATAGAGAGACTGATAGAAGGATAGGGACAGGGAGAGGGAGATAGAGATGGAGATAAAGATAGTGAGAGTTAGACAGAGAGAGACGGACAGAGATTGAGTAATAGAGGGAGAGTGAGAGAGATGGAGAGGGACAGCAACAGATAGAGAGGGATAGAGATAGATGTTTCGCTTGGCAACTTGGACCAAATTCCCTTTTTTTTTGGCCTATCGCAATACTTTATCATGCTTAAATAGCTATGTAGCCTCCATCATCAATTTCATTTGATGGAACTATGATCTTCCCGACACGGTTGCATGCATTTTCAACTTCATATCTTTTACATTTTGTAATGTAATAGTACACATGAGTTATTTATTATTTCATTTTTTGTCAATTGGACAGCTACGATCGTGGAATATTTGCTATGAAGTTCATGGCTTTGTGGTGCGGCAGAAAGTGTCTCCAATGAGTAAAAAGGTATTTTTTTAATAAAAATTGTATTTATGCTTCAACCGACAAATCCACAGATTTTGTTCCTATTTTTATCTTTAAAAGAAAAATAAAAACTCATATTTATCATTGACATATGCGTAACATCCTAGAGTACCGTAAGCAGATTGTTAACTACATTTTAAGGCACCCAAAGAACAAAGAAACAACAAATGCCATCACGAGAATTTATAAGGTGCAAGACTTAAACATCATCGTGTACATATCTCTTTTCTTGAATAATGGAGATACATTCTCTCTATCCAAATATAAGACTAACTGTAGTGTAACATCAAAGAATTTACAAATTATGAATTCTACAAATATAAGACTTTTCTCTTGTGTAACATGTCTTTTGTCCAAATTTTCTTTTCATTTTCTTGAACATCATGTTGTATTGAGTCTAGATGGACATTTATCTTTTGAAATGAGTTTCGATCCGCAAACGGTGCACCTCCGAACCCGATACTTCTTCTTTTTCCCGCATTGCTATAATCTCATGAGTTGGTTTCATCCTTTTTGCATTATTCACGCTTGATTTTTTACCTTGTGGTGGATCATTGTAGACAACCTTGTGCTGATGTTTGCATGTCATGCATTGTTATGTTATCTACCGCAGTAGTACCGATGAGGACCTGCAAGAGCAGCGGCGGGGAGCAACAAGCAGAGTAGCGATGGCGGACCCGCAGATAGCAAAGACTAGCACCGCAGTAGGATCCCTACCCATTGTGCTGATATCTATTGCACTAGGAGTGGCGGCCGCACCCGCAAAGCAATCCTCATTTCTAGCCATAGTATCCCTTTTCTTTTTATACTCTTGACCAACTTCTCAACACCATCATCGAACAATTGCCTTGACACTGTCCTTGCACATTTACGCACAATGCTTGGACATTTTGGTCATCATGACAATGTAGTGCACTTTAATTCTCATCTTAAATGCATTTGTCCCACTCCTTGTGATTTTGTCATATCGTCGAAGTTTTACCCATGTCAATCATCCACCTTGGATGGATAAATGACTCTGGAAGTTTGGTTAGACCTTTCCTTGTTGATACATTGAAGACATGGCAAAGAATGCAGCCCCGTCTCTCTCAAACTTCGCACATGAGCACGTATACTCTTGCCCATCTTCGGATATGCTCACCTTGTATTGTTTCTTGTCGTACTCTGCCTTTGTCGTAGGTAATGACTCTCTTAAGGAGGAAATGTCTCGCCACCACTCTCTTCTTCGACAACGTAGGCTGTGCTGTTCCGCAGCCCTTTCTGCATCCGTGACATGATAGGTCTTGTGAAGATGGTCATAGCCTCCTTCTCAATCGGGGAGTTTGACCAAGTGGGGCCTACGGTGCCTCCTGAGATATACCTCTTCCTGTCTAGCTTGTTGAGGTTCTTTTTTTGAATGATCTGGTATTGTTCGAAGAACCTTGTTATCGTGTCCTTGTGCATAACATATCCTTTAAACAGCGAGTTTGTACTCTCGCTTCTTCTTGTGATCGAGGAGAAGGGGTACAATTTGCTCTTGAAGTAGGCTGGGGCCCAAAGATGCCTGATCTCATATAGATCCCTAAGATAAGCGTTTCCCTCTGCTCTATGTTGAGGGTCCGACATGATCTTCTGCCACCCCTCCTCGAACTCCTCTAGACTGAAGGCGTTCTTTATGAGGTACCACAGGAGAGCGGCCATGTGTCCTCGAGTAGCTAGGTAGGTCTTCAGATTCTTTTTTATGTTCTCCAGAATGTGCCAAAAGCAGAATCTATGAGTTGCATTTGGGAAGATAGTAAGAATTGACTTCCTAATCGCCTTGTCCTGGTCCGTGATAATATTGATGGGCCTCTTCCCACCCATTGCATCCAGGAAGGCGGAAAACAGCCAATCAAATGTCTCAGCTTTCTGGTTCTGTAGTAGGCCACACCCAAATATCACTGTGTTCCCATGATTGTTCACCCCAATCAAGGGAGCAAACGGCATGTCATATCTGTTTGTGCTGAAAGTCGTGTCAAATGCCAAATAATCTCCATACAGCTCCCAGTTCTTTTACGCCCATCGATACGTCCAAAAGACACTCCTCACACCGCCCCATCATCCGAGTCTAGTTGTAGTGAGTAGTAGAATCCGGGGATCTTGCTTTGTTACGTTTCTAAACATATGCGGAGAGGTCCCGTATATCTTTGTTCACGTGTCTCCGTTTCTCGGCAGACCGCTATGTTGCCGATATGAACTTCATCGAAACCAACCGCTCTGAAAGCTTCCTCTTAAGGATCTCGTAGATTGCCATCACTTTCCCGGGAGGTACCACTGCTGCTCTCAGAGGACTAAGATGAACCGCTTATCGGTGCTTTCGAGATGTTTGTGTGGCACCTCATGAACCTTGTTAGCCATTCCGATGGTAGCGGTCGTGGTTATGGTCTAGGTTGACCGTGTCTCGCAACCCAACCTTCGGGCCTTATCTTCAACTGGACTCTCGCTGACAGTCTATTTTCTGAATGTAATTTGATCTCCTCGGCTTAACTGGGTTGTCACCGACCACATTCTTCCCGTGCTTGTTCTGAGACTAGCAAATGACTTTGTCATCCGTCCTTGCTTATTTCTATAACTTGTGCTCCTTTTGATTGCAAATCCAACACGCCTAGCGTGAAATTGCGAAGAAGTTATAAGCATGCTTTTTCAGACCGAACGACATCCCTTCAGTCGGTGCGAGGGCGAGATGATTTACGCCATTGTTGGATATTCGCCTTTGGGAAACATGGCATCCATCTCCTTCTCTTCTTTTGTTGTGGGATACCGATCTTCCAACTCTTGAAGAAGCTTTTGAATCTCATCGATCTCTTCAATGTTACCTCCTTCCTCAACGCTTGCCTCATTCTCGTGCGTCTCTTGAACCGCTTCGTAGCATCGGTAGCTTCCGGTACTCTTTGGCCGGTCTCCGCCTGAAAAGTTTCTTGGTCCGCCTCAAGCACCTGCCCTTCATATTGTTCTCTACCAACTTCAAATGTTGGCATCTCGGATAGGTTTCCATCATCTTCAACTTCCCCCATTTGCTGGCCAAGAAACATAATGTCTGTTAGTTGCATATAACAAGATAAACTATTGCCTTTTTGTAGAACATATATTATACCACTTATTTTCTTTTTTAAATAAGAATCAGTTTTACTTTTTCCTCAGATCTATTCTAGGTAATTCAAAGCTCACACTAAGATATTTTACCTTCAACCACATAATCTATCCCAATATAACTTTCATTTACATATATTATGTCCATGTATATGTTTGATTATATTCAACATCAAAACCAAAACTTTCTTTCTTTGTTTGACATGGTAAAACTTAATATAAGATTGCTTTTGCAAAACTATACAACCGCTAAAGAATAAGATTTTTTTTTTTTTTTGTCAATAAGACCCTCTTTGGCATACACAGTTGAAGTTTAATGTCCGTTATGTGCAGCTACGGTGGCACTATCCTCATAAGCACCGGCGAGATAGTACAAGCTGTACTTGTAGTAGCTCTTCTTGTTGTTGCCTCTCTTCTCTATCTAGTCTAGCAGTCATAAAAGACTGCCAACATAATTTTACATGTGTTAGTGTAATTCTTTAATTCAGCACAACCATCGGTACTTAGATATAAGGGGGAGCTTTAACATGTACACGTATGAATCTGTCTTCGAACCCCTGTGTTTGCACAAATTTCATCTTCTTACATTCCTCCAATAGTTTACTTTGGCTTAAATTATCCATCTGTAAGAGAACATAAGTTTCTTTTACTCAATACATGAATTACAAGTGAGATATAAAGATGTACACAAAATGTAGAATTGCAGTGAGATTTATAGATGTACAAAAAAAATTGTAGTTGTGTCCATATACTGCCACCTATTCTTAGTCATGTCCCTTCTCAGTTACTTGATCTTTTTTTAAGTTTTTCCTAATGCTCAACTTCTTACTTATCCCAATTCTTGAATCAAATATCAGCGACTTTTTTTTTTTTTACATTTTCCATGTCCCTAGCGAGATAAATTCCAAGACCATGCTCAATGATCTTTTTTGTGCCCGAAGCCGTGATGCTACAAGATTGTGGAATTAGTCTCCTAGTAGTGCAAGTCCCGGCATATTAGTTTGTCCGC